>CAUYSK010010621.1:0-39480 GCA_963575035.1 Avahi laniger
AATGAATCAATGAACCAATCTTCCTGCTATGGTTTAAATGTATGCCTCCCTCCAAAATTCATATGTTAGAACCTAATCCTCAAAGTGATAGTAGTAAAAAGTGGGGCTTTTAGAAGGTAACTAAGTCACAATCACTCCACTTTCATGAATGGGGTTAGTGCCCTTATAAAAAAGGTTGAAGGAGCATCCTAGTTCCTTTTTGTCCCTTCTGCCATGTGAGGCCACAGCAAGAAATCACAATCTCTCACCAGACGCTGAATCCCCTGGCATCCTGATCTTGAACTTTCCAGCCTCTAAAACTGTGAGAAATAAAGTTCTATCATTTATAAATGACCCAACGTGTGGTATTTCGTTATAGCAGCAGGAACAGATTAAAACACTTTCTCATTCTCTCTCGTCCTGAAAGCCTTCCCCATATAAGGCCTGGCCCACTCTCGGGGTGAAATCCAAGTCATTGAACAGAACACTTAAAGGACAGAGAATCCTGCAATGTAAGTGGAGCAAGGAAGGAGAGAAGAGAGCCCTCCCCAAGACCCCTCCAGGATCTGTGATTAATGGCTCTGTCCAAGCAGCTCCCTTTAAATCCCAGGACCATTTGCTAAGGGTGAAGGACACTATGGTAATTTAGAAATGAAATAAAATGACCAGAACCTTCCAGGGAGTTCCAGAGGGAGCTGAAGCAAGAGAATCCTAGCCTACCTCATAAATCATCCTCCACCTCAGAGTATGTGGCCTCCGAAATGGAATCTGCCACAGTCCCCGCAGATCCCTGCTACCCTCAGCCCCTTCACCAAGCAGCTGAGCATTGTGCGGGCAACCTCCCGATGTGCTGGGTGCGGCAGAGAGGGGGAAGGGCCCCGAGGCCTGTAGAGCTCTGTGAGGACACAGAGGGGGCAATCTCTGTTACTGGACAAGGACACAGGCTCTCCGCAGCTGCCTTCTCCCAGGTCCCATCCCGTGAGCCGGCTTGCTCAGACGGCAGTTCTCTGCACTGCCTTTGTTCAAGTTCACTGGTAGACTTCCTCTCGGGCCCCACCCAAGCCCTCGGGTCCACAGTGCATGGGATGGCCTGCAACACCCCAGCGCAGAGAGTCTGTGCAGTCCACAGAATGCTCGGCAACACTCACCACCTCATCTTGCTGTGTGCCCAGAAAGTTGTCCGAACACAACCTTTCCTTTCTTTTCTTCCTTCATTTTGTTCAAATTTAAAGAAAATAAAATAGTTGAATTCAGTCAAATTCCTAGGGTTTTCTCTTGCAGTAATAACAATACCAACAAAAAGCTAACCCAATGAGGATAAAAGACAGTACTTCTTACATCCAAATGATCCAGGTCATTTGGTGGTTAGCAGGGAATGGGGTGGGGGATGGGGAAAAGTTGGGGGAGCATGCGGGAGAGGAGCAGTGGGCACAGCGCAGAGGAAGAGAGAACCACCATGGACCAGCTTTCCCAGGAATGCGCGGCGTTTCAGAAGTGGCACAGGAAGCCTGTGCATCTTTGTATCTTTTATCTCCCAGGTAGGACCAGTAGGTCACCCACCCATCCTCCTACCACCTGTTCCCAAGGCGTGAGGCTTTTCTATCTTATGAGTGTGGATGATCCTGGGAAGAGCCTCTCCTTAAACTGGGACCAGCTGACACCAAGATTATCAGTTAGCACGTAAGCAGAGATGTGTTAACAGTCAGCAGCTGAGCATAGAGGACAGCAATGACATCAGAAGAAAAGAAATACATGCGGGTAAGGAGCGTGAAAGATCACTGGGGAAAGCTGGCCTCTTCAGAAGTTTAGCGGCACCTGCTATGTAGCCTTTGCGGGATGCCAAGGTCTCATTTCATCCATTCTCTACACACATTTATTATGTCTGCTGCATGCCAGGCACTTTACCAGGCACTGGAAAGACAGAGATGAGAAGGTCTGTCCCTGCCATCAGAAAGCCTGCAGTCAAGAAGGGAGGCGCACCATCTGCAAACCACTAACTAAAGATGAGAACAAAGTTGGCGCCAAAGGCTGCAAGAGCACAGAAGAAAGAAATGATTCATTTTTAATGAAGGTTCAAAGAACTTCACCATGAAGGTGATATTTGAGCTGAAACTTCAGGGAGGAGAAAGTTTGGTGGGACCTCATTTACTGACTGAGGACAGAGTAGCGAAGGGACGTTCGAAATGGCGCACTGGTTTCCTAGGACTACTGTAACAAGTCACCTCCAACTGGTGGCTTGAAACAGCAGAAACTTGGTCTCAGGATGCCCTAAGTCCAAAATTATGATGTCAGCAGGGTTGATTCCTGCTGGAGACACTGAGGAAAAATTGTCCCATACTGCTCTCCTAGTTTCTGGAGGTCGCTGGCAATCCTTCGTGCCCCTTGGCTTGTAGACTCATCATCACTCCATATCCATCCTTCTTCCCATCACCTTCTCTGTGCGTCTCTCCTCTCTTCTTATAAAGACACCTCTTCCTATCAGATCCACCCTGAATCCAGGATGATTTCATCTTGACATCTGCAAAGACCCTATTTCCAAATAAGGTCACATTCTGAGGTTCTGGATGGATATGAGTTTTAGAGGGACACATTTAACCTACTGCAGGTGGTAAATACAGAAGAAATGGTTTGGCTTCTGACGTGGCATCTCGTATTCAATTATACAAATATTTGCTTCCCCCATTTAGGCAATATGGATATGTTTCTGGCCACCGGCTGCACACGGGCTCAAAAGTAGTGGTGATTCAGACCCCAAATCCCAATGCCCACCTTTCGAGAGGTGACTTGTGGATACCACCCTCAGGTGAAAAAGGAAAGGTCAAGACCAAAGCTCCAGGCAAACCAGTGAATTAAAATTCCTCCTAAAGTCCTCAGGTTTCTGTTCATTCAAAGTTCAAACTCCAATTTCAACATTTCTCACAGTTTGCTAAGAAAACAAGCGATGCGCTCTCAAGTCCCTCCCCTCCCTCCTCTCTTACAACCGGGTACAGCATGTTCTGAACAGAGAGGAGGCTTCAGTGAGGTATGAAATGAAACAAATCCGCAGGCAAACAGCAAAGAAAGCTGGCGTATTTTTAATATGCAGGCACCATGTCGGGGATTGTGGAGAAAGTTTTGCCTCTTCGTATTGAAAAACCAATGCGCTGGAAAGGGAGCCAGAGGTGGGGGAGAAAACACACAGCTCTCGCCCTTCAGCACAGCCACTTCTTAAAGAAGCAATTGATTAAAGAGAAAGCGTTCACACTTGCCAAATATTTCTAAAGGCTTAAAAATCACTCAAGGTGGTGGATTTTTTTTCCCATAAAGTGTCTACAAAATCTGTCACCCCGACACCCAGTGTTCAAACAGGGCAGTGTCTTGAAAAATGACTTTGTTCTCTGGATCACTCACAGCACTGGCCTGACACTGCTTCTATTTTCTGCATCAGCGTGAAAGCTGCTGCAAAAACAGCTGCACGAGGGCTCAACACAGCAGCTCCCAGGAGCCGGGGAGAGTCCTTCACCTGATCAGGCTGCCAGCCTCGGGCCACTTCCCTCTGTCCCCCACCCCCTGCACCGTACAACTAGGAGCAGTGCAAGGGCCCGTTACCTCTTAGCTAGAACAGTGTGAGCTGGAATTGCCTGCTCCACAGAGGTCAAAGGGGAGTGTCAGAGCCTCAGAATGACAGATCTAGAAGCAACTTTAATGACCATCTAGTCCAAACCCTTCTTTCTACAAATGAGGAAACTGAGAAATAGAGAAGGCAGTGGGGCTATTGGACAAGAGCTAATGGACATCTCCCATTTGCTTTGGCTGTTCAGCAGCTCAACTCCTTCCTTTGTTTGGGCAACTCTCCACCTTGGTGGGAAACCCATCTCCCATCATAGAGGCCGAAATGCCAGATAATCCCTTTCCACGCTCTTTTGCAGCCAGGGCATAGGCACTCGACCCATCAACCAGACACTCCTGGCCCAGGTTGTGACTGAGAGATGGTAACTCAACGAAAGGGGATTGATGAAGATTTTATCTCCAGGGTCATAGTGTTGGATGTTGCTCCTGGCTATAAAAATCCTGATTCAGTGAACTACCTAATATCCTTTTAATCAATCTTTTATTTTTCTCCACAGTTTCTTTGTGTTGCTTGCAAATAAAAATCTTACTGATGCCAAAAATAGTACCAAGAGTTGGGCAGAAACAGACCCTCCAGAAATTGGCAAGAATCTGGGATGATTTATTTGGCATGGTTAGGACTCAATGCAGTGAAAATTCATCTATGAGTAAAAGATGTGATTCTGCCAAAGCCTGGTAAACAGTGACAAAACCATGAAGTTTTTACTTGTGGTCACCAGGAATGATATACCTATTGAAGTTATGGTTTAGAGTATGAAGCAATTGCTACTATGGAATAATATAAAAAGCAAGGGAAATTCAAGAGACATAGGATAGAATGCTTGCTTTTAATAGGTCTGGATAGATTTTGAAAATAAAAAATGAAAAACACAATTCTTAAGTTCTCAACTCAGGACACAAAATAAAAACAAAAGATTTTCTGCCTGTGCTAGAAAAATCTCTTTTGTCTTATAGACACGATGCTGACATAGACAAAAACCAAACACAAAATTTGATCCTGCAGGTTGCTGAATTCTAAGATTAGTTTACTATGCAGCTTTACATTGTTGCTTAGGTGAAAATTAGAACATTGAATAGAGGTAGACTTAAGAGCTGGAATAGAGAACCATGGGAAGATTCAGATGACTCAGAAAGCACTAAATTTCTAAACTTCATTGATTCCTACTTCCCTTGCCAGCCAAATCAGCCCCTCCTTCCCTTCTCGTGCATCTATTCCCACCTTGCTTAAAAGTCCTGCAACAATCCAACCTGAGGGTATTACCTTGCAAGGAGAAGCCCTTTCTCTTCACGCCCCACCCTTCTACCCTCATTGTCTGCATGCCTACAGCTAGAGTTGGATCTCAATATGTCCCTGGACAGAGTGGGGCAGGGAGTGGAGTCCATATCCAATATCTGAAGGGAAAGCCTTATAGAAAAAAGTACATGACTTCGATAATTGCATTAGCAGAGACCCGGGGAATAGTTGAAGGACTAGATTCTGAGGGTGCTAGGCCAACAAGGGAAAACATAATTTTAGGTCAAGCTGAGTTTATTGTTATGGTGGCATCTGCCGGTGATTCTGCATTTGATGCACTAGGTTGAGCATCCAGGAGTCATTTTAATTGTTTGCTGGGTGGGATGACAGAAACCTGGACTCATTAGTGCTCTATACTAAATGCAGCTGAGATGCCAGAAATTACAAGGTAGAATTTAGAGGAAGGAAATTCAAAGACCTAGGGAGACAGGAATGTTGGAGGAAATTTATCATAAGTGCTTTCCCCCTCCTAACTATGTCTCCCAAGAGGACCCAAAAACCACTACCTTCATCGAGACAATGGTAAATACATTAGTGAGGGAGTGCCAACATCTTTATAAAATGCTAGAGTGGCTATCTCTGTCAGCCACAGATGCTGGTAGAGAGAAGCTGTAATTGGAAATGAGATGCATAATTCCGATTGGATTGGGAATACCACGAGGTAGCACGGGCCTGGGAAGAGCACCGACTGCCAGACGCAAGTCGAGCTTGGCTGCCGCGCTAGGACGCTGACCAGCCTGATAATAAGAATGGTCTGAACCTGTGATGGTTAATTTTAGATGTCAGCTTGACTGAATTAAGGAATACCTGGAAACCTGGTAAAGCATTATTTTGGGGTGTGTCTTGAGGGCATTTCAAGAGGAAATTAGTCCATGAGTCTGAGTGGACAAGATGGGGAAGATCCTCCCTCAACATAGGTAGGCACCATCCAATCTGCTGGGGCTTAGGGAGTACAAAAACAGAGAAAAGGCAAATATTTCAATCTACCTGCTAAAGCTGGGATTCTCATTTCCTCTCCTGTCCTTGGGCAACAACTCCAGGCTCCCTGGCCTTTGGACTCCAGGACTTTCACTTGCAGCCCCCAGGGTTCTCAGGCCTTTGGCCTAGGACTGAGAGTTACACCACTGGCTTCCCTGCTTCTGATGCCTTGGGACTTGGACTGAGCCACACTGCCAATGTCCCAGGAACTTTGGCTTGCAGGTGGCCTGTCATGGGACTTCTCAGCCTCTATGATTGCATGAGCCACACTGCCAATGTCCCAGGGACTTTGGCTTGCAGGTGGCCTGTCATGGGACTTCTCAGCCTCTATGATTGCATGAGCCGATTTCCCTAATAAAGCCCCTATCATGTGTCTATATAGAGATATACCCTATTGGTTCTGTCTCTCTGGAAAACCCTGACTAATATAGACCCAGAGGAATCTTTGGTATGTTGGTTCATGGGGTCTCAAAAGAAAAAGAGAGGGACACATCAATAAGGTTTTTACTTTGATTTGACAGGCCTCGTGCATGGAAGCCTGACTTATGACATCATGATTGAGAGCTGTAGTCTATAGCAGACCTTGTCCATCTACCACCCAACAACTACTCGCCAATCCACCTTCCTCCTTTCGAACAGGAGTCCAGTTGAGGTTTCTGAGAGAGGATTCCTTCCTCCAAAACACAGACTCTAAGGAAGGAACAGTTCCCCTTCTGTTGGACATAAACTGACTGCACGCAGTTCCTGCAGCCAGGGTGGCAGCCAGCTTGCAACCACAGAGGGAAGCAAACCAAGACACTGAGAAGGGGGAGCAAAGAAATGAGAAGAGCTCAGGTTCCCGATGATGTTTTTGAGCTGTTGAATTAACTAGCCCTGTACTTCCCGGCCTTCAGGCTTTTCATTATGTAATATACCTTTTCTTTATTTTTAAAGCCAATTGAGTTGAGATTTTCTGTTATTGAAGCTTAAACTGTCCTGCTGATACATGCCTCCTTGCTCCATCCCCATACCTGAGTCCGTTGAGACTCAGTTCTCAATGTAGCAAGGGGAAGTTGAGTACCCTTGAGTAAGAACCCTGCGATTACATGGCAACTATATCTTTAATCTTTTTCCTCAAAGTCCCCAAAGAGCCCTGCAGCCATTTACCGAAGTATCTGTGTTCTAGGGAAAAGGAAATACTCACAGTCCTTCTGAAGATTATTAGACACTGGTTCTAAGATAATAACAAAATCGAAAGACTCAGAACACTAGTGTGGTGTCCGAGTGGGTACTCATGGCAAACAAGCAATAAATGGAGTTTTATTTAAGTCTTCTTCATGGTAGGCCTGGTTGGGCCCCAAGCACAATCAGTGGGTGGGGCCTAAGGGTGAAGAATGTTAGGTCACTCTCTCCAAAATAAAAGACAACTTTCTGCACCTTGCATCTCTTGCAATGAAGAAAAATGTCACAACATTTCAAGGGTCTCCTTGGATTTTAGAGATAGCGTATACCACATTTGGGCTATTGCTCCAATCCATTTTCCAGGAGACCAGGAAGGCTAACAAGTTTGAGCGAAGTTCAGTGTAAGAGAGGGCTCTCTAACTGGGTCAGGATACAATGTAAGCACCTCTGCACTTGGCCCTGGTGATCCATAAGATCCAATGGTATTTGAAGTGCCTTTGGCAGATCAGGGTGATACATGGTATTTGCAGCAAGATTGGATAGGAGCATCATAGAATAGGCCCCTGAGGTTTTGGAGAAAGCCAGGTCCTCTTCAGGAAGTTACTATCCTACTTTTAAGAAATGGCTCTTAGAATGTTCTCAACACAAAGAAATGATACATGTTCAAGGTGATGGATATGCTAATTATACTGATTTGATCATTACATTGCATGCATGTATCAATTTATCACACTGTATCCCATAAATGTATGTAATTATTATGTGTCAATTTAAAGAATCATAATAATTTTTAAAGAAATATCTCTTAGCTTGCTCCTAGGCCTTAGCTGAAAGTGAATGAATGACCACTAGGCACCAGGCAATCATGCAACCTGAACACCCATCCTGAACGGGGTGTTATCTGATTCACCTGCCTACAAAATCAGGCAGCCCAGCAGCACCCCATTGTCTATGGAAGTGATACAAGCAGAACCAGGATCAAGAAAGTCCTAACGGTACAAGCAAATTTCATGAGTTTATATTGCCAGTATGCCTATTTCTAATACATTGCTACTCCTCACTTGACTCACTTACTGTCTTACAGGATAAAGTACATTCTTTGAACCATTAATAATGCTATTTCCTACATAGCCAGAAATCATGGGTCCAGAAACCAAAGGGTGGAAGCGGCATGGTACTTCTCACTATTACACTAAATAGTAGCGTTTTGCTTCCAATTCTTATGACTTTGGGCATTGCACACTTAGAAATTTTAGCATCCAAGAAAGAATGCTTCTATTACTAGAAAACAACAATTAGTTCACTGAGTTGAAAGCTGAGACACCAGCCTAACCATTTATGGATTCTATTCCCACTGAATGAACATGCAAAAAAATAAATAAATGAATGGGATTACCGGAGTCAACTGATCTAGATCACTAACGGGAAGTAGGATTGTTGCAACACACTGGGGCCACAAAAGAGTATATATTAAACACAAGGGATCCCGTAGTGTTTTTAATGACTTATAGTACTTCCATCTCCAGAGGTAATAGATTCATAGAAGACCACTGCAACCTCACACAGATAAAACTACTAAGAGATCAAATCCCTCAAAAATGAATGTTTGTATCACCCACCAATCATAAAAACCTGGCCTGACTGAGTACTGAATGAAAATAAAGGAAGCATGGACAAGTTAATGGAGGAGGAAATCTTAAATACTAATGATAGCAAAAAATGTCTATATTTCAACCACAGTGAAAACAAGGACAGGAGAATCTATGTGTATTACCTTTCATGTTACGTGTACATTTATGTATTTCAACAAATGTTACTCTCCGTTCTTCTCCCTTTCCCTCACTTTTTCATATACAGAGGGGTCCCCAACCTATGGTGAGTTGCATAATTATTTCATTATATATGACAGTGAAATAATGATAGAAATAAAGTGCACAATAAATGTAACGCACTTGAATCATCCCAAAACCATCCCCACCCCCAACCCTGGTCCATGGAAAAATTGTCTTCCATGAAAACAGTCCCTGGTGCCAAAAAGTTTGGGGACTGTTGATATAGGGTATGTTCATTGTAATTAGGTTCACAATTTATTCTGTAAGTTACAGAATATTAATGCAAATTCATGCCAGAGCTAGAGGAGAAATAGGTATCAACCACAGATCCTGAACTTGAAGCTAGGTGCCGTATCTAATGAGAATCTGGGGAGAAGATAAGCTGTTAAGAGATAATCAAATTCTATTAGGAAGAAAATTTTTCTTTTAGAAATATGAATATGGAAAGAAGGGTGTACATTGATGTTGGTCTGGAAAAGGGGTGGAGAGAGGACATTGGTCATTCTTTTTGGCGCACTTTCTACATTTGGAAAAATCTGCCATCTTACGAGTCTGCTTGTTAATATTAATGACAGCTTGAAATGACAGATATTTACTTTCTCAGATTCCCTCGTAGGGAGGATGCAGACACATGGCCTAGCATTGGCCAGTCAGAAAAAACACCCTGGACGCCTTGAATCAGAAACTGGTGATGCAAAGAAACAAGAATAGTAGGAGATTCTCTCTCTGGCATCACAATCGAGTGTGACTGAACACCTGGCACAGCCATGGAAGGATGCTGATGATGGCAAATTTAGGAACATGTTTCTGGCTGAGTAGCTCTAATCATGGCATTTCAGCCTTCTTGACTGTTCAATATCCTTTAGATAAATTACCATATAGATCAAATAAGCAAAAGCTGATTTTATTTTGCTTGACATCAAGAACTATGATTGATACACAAGGTCACAGAGTAAGTTGGTGACTGCATTTTCATAAATCAATTATCCATTTCTGCATAACAAACCACCCCAAAACTAGTGACTTAAGTAATAGCAAGTTATTGTCTCTCATAATTCTGTGAGTTGGCTGGATAGTTCTGGTCTTACCTGAGCTCACCGTGGCTTCATTAAGCTGGTGGGTTGCCTGGGCCCCTCTCTCCATGTGTCTTCTCATCCTCAAGGGACTAGACCAGGCCTCTTCCCAGCATGGTAGTCATAGGGCTCCCAGAGGATGAAGACTGAAACTGCAGGTCTTCTTGAAAGGAAAGCTTAGGAGCCACACGTGTCAGTTCTCCCACATTCTATTGGTCAAATCAAGTCACAGAGCACCCCCAGACTCAAGGGGAAGGGAACTGTTTGTCTATGGGAGGAGACAAAGTCCCCTTGCAAACAAGCGTGCACACAGAGATGGGTGAAGTCACTGGGGTCATCTTTGCAAACAATCTGTTACTTGTTCATGTGCAGAATCCGGCACAGTGAGATCCAGATGCTCAAACATCACCGAGACTCTGTGTCTCCATCTCTACACTTGACTGGACAGACAGTAATCAGCACCCATACGGACAATGACCAGGGAATGGCTCCATGAAAACCTCAGAGAGCGAGTTCCCCACAGGAAAGAGAGCTTCTGTTAACCGAAGGAGAAAGGGGTGCTGGAGAGACAGTGGCGGAGGCAAGCCTAGAATTCGATGTTCTGTCTCCTGGGCTTGGGCTCTTTCCTCTCCGGTAATTACCAGCAATTGCGTCACATTTCCAGATGAAAAGAAAAGGAACCAGGGAGTTAGTTTTCCTAACACCCTGGTAATTCTGCCCTAACTCCTGGGCTTTAGAAGGATTTGCCCCACCTATTTAGGGGCGCGTCCCCTGTTAAGGGAATCTGGAAGGCAAAACCTTGGAAAGTCACATCAGACCTGTGTTTCCCCCTGCAAGTAGTTCGTAACCTCCTGAAAGTCTGCTTTTTCTACGTAGACTGGCAATTGGAAGGAAGACACTACCACCTGCTTTACTTGTATCAGCATGGACTTAGTCTGTTTAAACACTGCGATTTGAAGTTAGAGCATCCTCCATCTATGCTTCTTTCCAAACTCACGCTTCAGAGACAGGCAAATTTATGTGTAATTCAACTCTCCACTTACTTGGTTTGGTGACCTTAGGAAAATCACTCAATCTCTCTGAGCCTGAGTGTACTCATCCGTAAGACAGAGTTGATGCTCCCTGCCTCGTAGCAGAGGTGTGAGGATTAACTGATAACACACCATGCTGCCTACCACAGAGCAGGTCCCTGGCAGATACTAGTTCCCTCTCCGTTACCAGGGCAAGAGCTCTGAACCTTCCATCCTCACTACTTCAAATATGCATTCACGTCCTTCCCATCGCTGCATGTCTCTTCCATCGTTGATAACATTTCCACAACGCCTGCCTTCACAGGGCTGTCCCTGAACAGATCCATCCTGCCGCTGCAGCGCATGTGCCCTGTGTCCCCGTCACACTCCGCGCTCAGTTTATGCCCTTTCCTCTCCCAGTGTCCTTCCTCCATGCCCTCTCTGCAGGTTCTGTGTTGATTCTTCCCCCTTGGAACCCACCATATGGCCCCCACACAACACAGGGTGGAAGATGGAAGGGGAGGGAGGATGAGCTCCTCGGGTCTCCATGGAGACAGTACTTTGGCCGCAGGAAGAGCCATCAGAGTCTCGGGTGCAGCTGCAGCCTGCACAACAGACCCTCTCTGGGCCTCTCGGAGTTCAGTTGTCTCGAGTGCCTCATAAAAACTCCAGGCAGTGAAAGAAGATCTTCTGCCCGCTTCTCAACAAGGCTTTATTCCATGCCTCCAGACGATTCCTGTGATCTGAGCTGACTCTTTCCCCATCCTGTGGGTATTTCAGCCTCCATGAAATTCTGCTCCTGATTCCTCCGTAGCCATGGTAATTAAACACAAAGTTCTCATCACGTTCTCAACCCAGCCTCTTTCACAGGCGCTGTGACCCACGAGCTCTTCCCATGTGCCAACAAGCTTCATTCTGTGCTACTTAAATCATTTTAACTGCGTGTTGGCCAGGGCCCAGACACAGCCTGCTCCATCCTACCCTGTCCAAGACAGAGATGATCTCTCCCTGCCCTCCAATCAGGAAGAGTCGATGAGATGGTGAGTATACACCTACTAATGTACAAGGGAGTCATTCATTCATTCATTCATTCATCAACAACTGCTTTTTAAGTAAGACTTCCAGGCTCCTTTGCTGGTGCTGGGAATACAGCAGTGAACAAAAGAGACAAAGTCTCTGCTGTCATAAAAATTACATTCTAGTGTGGTCTTGGTTAAGTTCAGTGGTTTTCAACCTTGGCTGTGTGTTAAAAATACCTGGGGAGTTTTTTAAAGCCCAATACTCAAGCAGCATAGAATACCAATTAAATAAAAATTTCTAGCATTTTTTAAAATTTCCAAATGATTCCTAAGTGATGGTGCAAATATTTTCTTTGATCACTCCCCCTTGTACCTTACCAAAAAAGAGAAAATCATTGTATCTCTCTAAAGAACCACTCTCCAAAAAAGAGCGAAAAATCATTGTAACCAGGTGCAGTGGCTCATGCCTGTAATCCCAGTTACTTGGGAGGCTGAGTCGGGAGGATCACTCGAGCCCAGGAGTTTGAGGCTGCAGTGAGCTGTGATTGTGCCACTGAACTCCAGCCTGGGCAACAGAGCAAGACCCTGTCTCTATTTAAAAAAAAAAAAAATTATTGTCCTTGGAGTTGTGAGGTTGGCATTTCAAGTTCTGAAGAAGCTCTCCCTGAAAAGAGAGCTTGATAGGATCAGAACTTCTCTCATGTGAAGGGCCTGTTGGCTGACCTTGAAGAGGTCACATCATTCCTGGATGACCAGGATCTCCAGGAGTTGGGACCACTGCTGTTACCACCCTGTCCAAACAGAAATAACAAGCTAACCCCAGCACTTCACTTCTTTTCTCTTTTGGAGTTTGGACATGCTGAGTGGTCTTCTGCTAATAGCACCCCTGTCCTCAGTCCTGGTCAGGGCCTGGGGCCAGGAGACCCTTAAACTGGTGATAAAGCTCTAAGTAGCACTTCCTTAAAATCGGGAGACTCCTTTTCCTCAGCAAAGCCTGGGTCTGACTCTTGGACCCAGATCTCCTTATTCAAGGAAAATGCTTTGTGGAAGAGAGGGAAGGGTGAGAGTTGTTCCTTTGCTCGGATGCTGGCTTGAAACCAACTCTGACCTTTAGGGAGGGTGACAGCAAGAGGGAAAGGTGACTCTGGGTACCACCATACTCAGTCTTCCCACAGAAAGTAGAGGTGCGAGAGGCAACGTAAGTGATGGCTCCACTGGGCTTTGAGAACTCTTGGTTCTGGTGCCAGTTCTGTCACCAGTCAGCTGACTAACCTCGGGAAATTCTCATCCTCTCTCTGGGCACACCTTCTTTCTCTATAATATATAAGGATAGATCAAAAGGTATCTGAGATGCCTTCAAGATTTGACTGTCTATGAATCTAGGATTCTAAGAGGCTGAGAGAAATTGCCCACCTAATTGGCCAAGAGCACCCAGGGGGATGAGGAAAAGGCCAGAGGATGTCCTGCCCGAGTGGAGTGGGCAGAGATGTTGATTCGGGGCCAGACTCTTTCTCACTCCCCAGGGCAGGGAGTGTCAAGGCATTTCTCTGGTGAACAAGGGAAGATGTGCGCATGGCCACAGACTTGTCCACCCCTCTCATGAATCTGCAAAGACAGAGCAGAGCAGCCCTTAGCCTCTGGGAACTCTGCCCCGGGCCTGGATGCAGAGTGAAGATGCGAAGGACCCCACTGGCCCTAAGGCAGAGCTCGATTCCAATTTGAAGCTGTCAGAGCTATAGCTTGAATTCTGAGTGGTCTTCGTCTCGGGGGCTTACAGCTCCTCCTGGCTGCCTGAGGAAATTATTCACTTGGATAAACCCAAATTAGACTGACGATAGTAGCACATTTCTCTTTACCCCATTGATTTCTCCATTGCCCCATCCTTCCACACATACCTTCCTGCTTCCCTCCAGCCCCTCAAGTTATAGTCTTGAAATATCCTCAGGCCTCTGCCATCTCCAGACTTTGTCAGAGCCATTGGAGGATCCACCGCAGTCCAGCAGAGCTAGCGCCGGCTGTGAAAGGTCTATTAATAGGGATTTTCTTTTTTTCTATGGCTGGCATGGAAAAAAGAAAGCAATGGGCCTTGCAAATAAAGGCTAAATTTCTCCCAGACCTAAAAAGACTCAGTGGAGACATAAGGAAACCTCCTCTGACTTCCAATCTCCCTGCTACACCTACTCTTGGCAAAGTGTCCTCCCTTCCTATGGAACTCTAGGGGAAAAAAGGGGGGAGGTGAAGGGAAGGCTGATTTTAGGATTCACAGGCATTTCCCACTGGCTGTGTCCACTCACCCTCCTGTTCCCTGCCTGTGCCTGATTGGTCCAAAAGTAGAAACACTTGACCCAATCTAGGCCAGTCAGGTCCTTCATCCTAGGAAGTTGAAGCCATGAGCACAGTCACACAGAGATCAGCAGTTGGAGTTCATGGCATTCATTGTCTTGGAGACAAGATCCAGGAGGACCTGCTGGTGGTAACCCTGGAGATGCCCCGGTTGTTCAGGTTTCGCACTGACATTGTAACCAAACATGGCGTCCTTCATCTTGAGCCAGCTGGAATCGATTCATTTGTTTCTCTCTAAAGAAATTTAATTGGTAAAAGCTTCCTGAAACACCCATTCTTTCCCCCGTCCCAGTACTTACACATTATCGCAATCACATTTTTCTCTTTGTCCAGCTCTTTCCCTAGACCAGAAGCTCTTCGGTTTCCTGACCGTGGATTCGTCTTGCCTTCACCTCCCACCCCTCTTCGCTTGGCTAATTCCCACTCTTCCCCCAAGTCCCAGGTGAGATATCAACAGTCATCCCTGACCACCACCCCCTGCACTCCTTGCTGGATTAAGTGCCCCTGAAGTGTGTTTCCATTGCACCCGGCAATTCCCCTGAGGTCATCTGGTAGGTGCTGACCTATCTCCCACAGAGCTGGAACTACTGGAGGCAGGAGCTGTAACCTATTTGATGTTTATCTCCGGCACACAGTGACAGGGCCTAGGACACCACTAGTAACATTCAGTAAATATTTGTTGAATGAATAAATGAATGAATGAAGACACATACTAATCATCTCTCCTCCTCTTCACGGTAAAATAATAGAAATTAATTATCTGATTCAAATTATTATTCATCTCAGAATACATTCAGTCAGTCAACAAATTAGTACTAATTGATATGCCAAAAACTGCATTAGGCACTACGCAACTATGATAAAGATGCAAACATAGACAAGTAGGAGAGGGGAGATTTTCTCATGAGAAAAATAACCTGTAACAGGGAACTCTTAAGTTCCATTTTACCTGAGCTGAAGCAATCTATGCCGCCATTTTTCGTATCTTGAAAATGGATGTGTGAGAATGACCACTAATGATTTATTGGGTTTGCAACAGGATTTTGAATAAATGGACAGAAATTTCCAGAATAGTGCTAGATTCAAATGAGGTAAAATTCTTTGGGCAAAATTCCACATCCAGACTGGTTAATGCTTAAGTCCCTAGGTTGCTTCATCCCTGGCTCCTGCCTGGCTCCGAAAAGCTGTTGCACAAGATCCTGGGCTGAGAGTCTCCAGGGAAGGTGGACAGGAGAGGGGTCTCTGAACCTCTTTTTTCCAAAGGAGCCTGTTGCTGCCATCCCTGCTACTCTGGCAGGTATTGAATTGAGAGAGGGACCTCTTCCCCTGCCCCCCGGCTAGCAATTACAGAAACCAAATTGTCTCCTGCAAGAGGCATTGTCACCCTGGTGTCGTTTCAGCATAAAATAAATTGCACTGCCCATCAGCCTGCTGGAGACCAGCACTTGCTGGCAGCTCCCAGAAAAGAGCCTCTTCAGCTGTGAAGACAACTCAGCCAGCTACAGCCAGCGCGGGAGTAACCCCTTGGGCCCAGGGAACATGATTCTGTCATGCAAGAACCCAGCGCATGTGTGAAAGGGCACAGCGTCAGCCTGGCACCAGCAGCAGCTCCGCCAGGCGGGTCTGGTCTCCTAGCTGTCAAGTCCCAACAGAAAACAGGGTAAACAATTCAGAGAGACGTGGCGTAACCATGCCATAAATGTGGAGTCTGTTTTCCTGGATATGTGTTTGTGTGCGAGCGGAATGTGTGTGTGTGCACCTCCGACCCTGCACGGTCCCAGGCCTCATCACCTCCTGCCTGGGCTGTTTCTGCAAACTTTAGTGGGTCTGCTGACTCCACGTTCTCCCTCCTCAGCAGTCTTCTCTCCTGCCGCCAAACTCAGGTTTCGAAATCATAGATCTGATTGTATTAAATCACAGGAAATAAAGTCCAGAGTCTAGTATTCACCACCCTCCTTGGCCCCAAACTACATTGCTAGATTTTCTTCCTGGCACCCTGTACTCCTGCTAAACTGGACACATCTCTGCTGTGACATGCATCCTCACTTCAAATGTTTAGATCCTCCTAGGACTTTACGATTCAGATCAAATAGCTCCTCCCTCTGGTCTCTCTCCCCTTTACCCTCACTCTGCCACTCCAAAAGCTGAAAGATATTGCTTCTGCCTCTGAAAAATAAAACATAGCCAGCATTTATGGATTGCTTGTTACATGCTTTACCCTTCATGTGCATATTATCAATATTATTATTATCCCCGTTTTACAGATGAAAAGGCAGAGGTTTAGGCAGTTTGCCCATGATCATAGAACTCCTAAATTGCCAGAACTTGAACCCAGAACTGCTGGCTCCAAAATTTATGCCCTTAATTACTATGCAACACTCTCCTAAGCTCCAAGTAGAGATGAGTTCATCTCCCCTGTAATTTCCATCACCATCCCAAACAAATTTATAATCTAAGCAGCGATAGATTTATGTTGGTGCCAATAAAACCTTGAACATTGGGGACCTCACTTCTGAGACCATTTCTAATGTTCTGGGAGAGGTCCTGCAAGGTGTTCACATGATCTTATGTTTTTGTAAAGTCATATATTTTAACCCAAATTAGTCAAAGCAAGTATCTCTTCCCAGCCTTCCTCTTTCACACTTCCCATTCTGTCAGTGGTGCCAGAGTGGCCGTGGGCATTTAGGGACCCAATTTCTAAGGGGAAATTGAATTGGGAAAGCTTTAAGCTGGGTTAGTTGGGATTCTGTAGTCCACAGTCTGCGGTATGGTTAAGTTATTGCTGGCTTTCCCAATGTAGAAATGACTCTGGGAGTACGCTTTCTCCCAACCGTGCCAACTCACCTGGCATCATGACAGGTGCAGGGCCAGAGGCAGTATTGTGTTGTGAACATGCCCAACAGCTCCTCACGCTGAGATTTAGCAAAATTCCTGAGCTGCAGGGCATAAACCTGCAGCACAATCACAAAAACAGTACATCTGTGTGTGGAGTCTCATGTTTTATGAATCCTGACTATCCATAATACAAAACAAATTTTGATCAACTGTGCCAGAAGACAGAATTATCCTCCTGTTCTCTCTTTAGAAAATAATATGCCAAACTTGTTGTCATATGAAGAAACATTAAGGAGTATGCAACTAAAAAATGTAGGAAGAAAGGACCATAGAGGTAAGCCAGTCGGCCAATGAATGTTTTAATTCTAGTATATTTCTGGATTTTGTGAGATTTGTGGTATTGTCAGCTTTTGAAATGTATAATTTACAATGACCTGTTTTCTTATTTGAAATAAATATTCAATTTATGCCTAATTCTGTATTCACAATTTTATGTTCTTTTTCTTAAATAACCTCACTCTCAGTTAATGAGCTTTGGGTTCCCTCCCCCAAGAACCTGGATCTTCCCTTCAATCTCAGTAAAAATAGCACTCTTGCTACACAAACACCAGCTCGAGTGCCCTTCTTTCTGTCTACTTAGGACTTCCTGATGCCCTGTGAGACCGCGTGGGCACCCTAGGCCACAGCTGCAGCATCGTACACCTCTCTCATGGCACTCATTGCTGTTTACTTATGTTATAGTTAGTCATAGTCCTTTTTTTTTATCTCTTTCCAGCAACTACCTCAGGGCTTTACACGGAGCAGACACTCAGTAAATGTTTCCAAATGAAAGCCCTCCTGCAGTCAGGAGGCAAGGAGGAGACCAAACGGAGGGGCAGGAGGGAGTCCTTCACTCCCGGGTCTGCACGCTGGTGATGGTGATGTGTCTGTGATGTTTGCCTTTCGTATACTCGAAGTGAGCGGGTGAAAGATTTCCTCTCTCTTTCTCTGTATCTCAATCCCTTACTCCTTTCTATCCCTCTGACTCTCCCTCCACTCTCTACCTGTCTGAGTCCATTTCGTGTTGCTATAACAGAATACCTGAGGCTGGATGATTTACAAAGAAAAGAGGTTTATTTCGTTTATGGTTCTGCCGGCTGGAAAGTCTAAAGGCATGTCCCTGGCTTCTGGTGAAGACTCTTGTGCTGTGTCACAGCACAGCAGAGAAGATCAAAGGGGAAGGGGACACAACGTATGCCAAGAGGCAAAACCCTAGGGGTGTCCTGCCTTTATAACAACCTGCTATGTCTGTGTCAAGGCACTATTCCCCTGAGAACTAATCCAGTCTCATGAGAGCCAGAACTCTCTCACTACTACTCAGAGAACAGCACAAAGCCCTTCATGAGAGATCTGCCCCGTGACCCAAACACATTCCACTGGGCCCCATCTGCCAATACGGCCACATTGGAGATCAAATTTCAGCATGAGTTTTTATAGGGACAAACTCAAACCATAACACTATTTTTCTCTCTTTATCTCTCTGGCTTTGATGTTGTTAATAATATGGCTAATATGGCAGGACCAGGAACATTGGAGACAATAACAGCCTCAAAAATCTTCCTATCCCAGGCAGAGAATTCGGGGAAGGTGCCTGCAGACAGGCAGCATTCCAGGTAGGGGGTAAAGCCGACCCACGCTGTGTGTTTCTCCATCAGCAGGGCTTGAACCAGAAACAATCTGATACACCAACGTTTCCTGTAAGCAGGGGGCCGATGTCACCAGTGACAGGTGAGGTGGGAGGTCTTCCATGGAACTAAGCTGAGCAATGGAATCCATTTCAAAGATCACAAGGTGTGGCCCCCACCCAGGAAATGAGTCTTCCATCCAACTAGATGGCAATGCAAAGGAGGAGTACTCACATTGCACAATAACTGTTGCAATGTGAGTTGCAATGTCCATTTAGATGAATCGTTGCATTCATCTAAATGGATTAGACATTTTAATTAGCAGGGTCTGGTTGTTTGCCGAAATCGAGTTTTTGGCATGTGGGTGCTGCATGCACATGTGTGTTTATTCAAGTACAGCCCGTGCTGGAGTAAATCTACAATAATTCCTTTCTCCATAGATAAAAGGAATGGCAATCTAGGAGGAACCAGCCTTCTTTCTGCAGATCCCCATCCCAAAGCTGGAAAGAGAACCAAGGCTTTCTCATCTGGGCACTGCGGGGGGCTTCGCAACTGGAGAAAACACCTGTGAGCTTGGAAGCAGCCGTGAGAGGGGAGAGGGGATGTGGCGGGAAGACGGGAAAGTGTGCTGGAAGAATGTTCACTTCAAAGCTTTACTTTAGTTAATACCAGGTGTGGAAGCTCCATGTCTCCAAGTAGCCTGTAGAATGTGCACCCCCAGGGGGCAGCAGAGCACCAACCCTTGGGAAGCCAGTGGCCCGGTTCCTCCATGATGGCCAGCATCGAGCCGTGATTAAACAGAGTATTTAGTGGCAGGAAGCAGAGAAATCTGAACAGGAGAACAAAGATTCAAACCACCCTGGGGCCTGGGTAGGCCAGTGCTAAAAGCGTGGGGAGAAGAGCCAAATGGGGTGGGAAGAGAAGGGATGGAGTAAACTAGAGCTAAAAGCAAGTTAGCTTCAGTCTCAAGAGAGGAAATGGGAGTCAGGGTCCACAAAGCAAGGATTGGAATTCCCGAGCAGACCTGGCAAAGCACAGGACCTATAGCCTGAACAGAATCAAGGATGGACCAGTCAGGCCACCACCCCAGATGCAGTCTGCAAAGAGAATCCAAGTACCCCTGGAGATGTAGGAAGCTCGAGAGTGTTTGCCAGAATGCCCTTCAGGAAGAGGGCTGGATGGGTTGGTGGGTTACTTTGCTGAGCTTCCCTGGGAATGGGATGGGGTTTGGGGGTGGCGGGGAGTAAGTAGCAAGCTCAGGAATAAAGGAGGCCAAAGCAGGGCATGTCTTGGTCACAGATGCTTTCTAGGCCATGACCTTAACTGTGGGGCTTTTATTTCACAGGATGGGTGCACATTTGGGGCCAGCACTAAAGAGCTGCGGGCAGCAGAGGAGGGGCAAGACTCGCCACCAGCAGTCCCTGCCCCACCCTTCCCCTCAAAGCTCTCGGCCTTGCCTATAAATAATTGAGCCAACTGGAAGGGAACCAAAGCATTGTTCTGCCAGGGTCCCCTATCTAGATCTGGCCCTGCTTGCAGCAGGCTGTGTCCATGGAGTCCTAGGGCAGGCGGGGCCCTCCTTCTGCTTTTTGCCCCATTTACCTACTTTAGGGCCTGGAATAGTAGACACCATAGCAGGACCTGAGTGTCTGTTTGAAAAGACGAAGGAAACTTTTCCTCTGCCTTCCCAGCACTGGGCTGAGGAAAGAGCCTTGGCCTGGAGGCAGAGAGAAAGAAGGCTTTGATTCTGTGATTCATTTCACTTCAGAGTTAGCAACTGGGTTTGAACAGCAATTCTTCAGTCATCTCCTAGGGTTCGTTTCCATCTGTTATAAAGAGATGGCAATAACTCTGCTCACGGGTATGCGGCTGATGGAGCAGAGGCAACGAGATTGTCTCTGGGCAGGGAGAAGATAATCTCATTTGCTCTGTTTCTTTGATCATGGGAGCAGGTAGAAAAACGGAATTTCATGCAGGTTACTCCTTTATACTGCAACTGATGGTAATGGCTATTTAACCCTTCCTGAGTGCCAAAAACCTGCTAGGTACCGACGGGCCTCTCTCTAGCTCAGAAACTGGATTCAGCAGACAGGTATGACACAGTTTCAGGGAAAGGCAAACGCCTAAGATCATTTTATCCAGGCCTTCTCTCTCTGGATAGGAGTATGCATAGAATATTCCAGAAAGGAAGGAGTATGGCCAAATCTTACATTTCTCCCATTGGTCATTTTGGAATCCAGCTTACACTCAGTGAATTCTCTCTTTAGCATCAGCACCCACTCCCCACTTCCTGTCCACCCCACCCCACCACCCACACACACATCTCACTACTCACTTTCAGGTCATTGCTTCTGGGTATTTGGAGTGGCCAGGGAGTAGCGCTGGGCAGCAAAGTCCGTTGGATTAGGGCTTCTCCAATGAGAAGAATCTGAAAACCCTTCTGCCCCACCATTCCTCTACCCCTTCCCACCACATTCCACCAAAATCCTCCTAACACACTGAAGGTGCTTGAATAAAAATTGTTCCCTTCTCTGGTCTCAGTTTAATCATCTGTAAAATGGCAAGGTCAGATCAGACAATATTTAAGTTCTCGTGACAGTTCTGCCTTCAGATCAACTCTCAAAGGAAAGAAGTCCAGTGAAAAGGCTTTGATTAGCTCCCAAGCTGATGGATGGAGCTGTGTGGAGGAGGAAGACCAGTGCAGCTGTGGCTGCCCATGAAGGAGGGCAAGGAAGGAGAGCAGAAAAAGAGAGGGTTGAAAGAAAATATTTTAAAAGGAGTCTTTAATGTGTGTGAGGTTATTTCTTTTGAGCCTTCATTGAAAACAACTTGAAATGGAAAATCTGAGTGCCTTGGGTAGGGACAGCTAGGGTCTGGGGTCTTCTAGGAGCACATGTGACCCTCCTGAGGTCCCAGCAGCACCCTGCCCTGGGCTGGCGTGGGCAGCCCCATGGGGAGGTGGAGGCCCCCTGCACGGTCAGCGGTGCAGAGCCATGGCGGGCTCATCGCATCACACCTGCGGGCCGGGCCAAGGCACCGCAATCCATTCTGCTCTGAGAGGTGCAGGGAGGCTCGGGGGCCGCAGAGGCCAAAGGACCTTCCTCTCTGGTGCCAGGAGACAGGAAGACGATCTGGCAGACTCTACAAGCACTCAAGCAATGTAATTAATGACCAAAGGGAAGAATCTGGAAAAATAAAATAAAGCTCTTCAGGACTGGGGGAAAAAAAAAAAAAAGAGCACTAAAGCCAGGCAACAGCGTCAGGAGGGAAATGGAAAACGTGGCGCGTGTGGGAGGTTTTTTATGGAGTGATGATGGTAATAACCCTTCCATTTACACAGAGCTTTCCAGTTTATAAAGCCCTCTCACATCCATGACCTCATTCGAGCCTTCTCACAGCTCTGAGAGGCAGGAAGGGAGAATGTTCTTTTCTTCTGTTTTATAGGTAAAGAAGCTGGAGGGTAGATGGGTTAAGTGACCTGCCCAAGGTCACACGGACAGCTCACAACAGAGCAGGGCTCGGCCAGCCACCCGGGAGGTGATGCCAGCCTGGCGGGCAGACAGACCCAGGCCCCGTCCCTGCTGCCCCAAGCCGTTTGCCTTCTCTGAGCTCTGCTGTTTATTGTCTGCAAAACTGGGTGCTAACAGCTTGGGCAGTTAAGGCAGATGATGTGTGTGCAGAGCCCAGGCCCAAGTAGACAGTCAACATGTCTACTCTTCTCCGCTCCTCTGCTAGCAGTGAAGAATCTCCCGTCTTTGGGGTAGGCAGGGAATGAGGTGGGGTGAGACAAGCATGGTTTCACATCCTGCTTGGCATGTCTGCCTGTGTGCCCCAAGGGCAAGTTTCTAGAGCCTCTGGCAGTTTCCTTCTCTGGAGAGAACCGTAACGCCCATCCATGAGGGCATTTGAAAGTTAAGTGAGAACGTATGTAATGCACCAGCACCATGTCTATCTTAACAAATGTCACAAGAACTTAAATATTGTCCCATCTGACCTTGCCATTTTACAGATGATTAAACTGAGACCAGAGAAGAGAACAATTTTTATTCAAGCACCTTCAGTGTGTTAGGAGGATTTTGGTGGAATGTGGTGGGAAGGGGTAGAGATGGTGGGGCAGAAGGGTTTTCAGATTCTTCTCATTGGAGAAGCCCTAATCTGACGGACTTTGCTGCCCAGTACTAAATGCAGTTTTCCCTTTTCCCTTCTTTCCACTGCAGCACAGGGGACAGTCACCTTTCTAGAGGCTGCCAACAAATCCCAAAAAATTAGGTAGTTTCCAGGCCCATACTGCCCCCTTCACCTTGAATTAATAATAATAATTGTTGTTGCTATTGTTATTATTTACCAGGTGCTTACTCTGGCTCAGACCCAGTGCTCCATGCTTTGCCTGTATTAGCTTATTTAATTCTTACAATACCACACAACTATTAATATTAGCCCTATTTTGTTGGTGATACAACTAAGGCACAAAGAATTGAGGAACTTGCCAGAAGCTTTACAGTTAATAAAGACAGAGTTTTAAAGCCAGAGCTCTTAACCTACTGACCTCTAACTAACCCTGTACCTGCTGCCCTTGGGCTTGGGGCAAAGGTCCTGTTTTTCATCATGCCCGCATTGTCACTTCCTGAGGATGGAGAGACTAAGCAGGCTGGGAAGCACCTGGCCAAATTTAAAAGGCCAGATTTAATCAATCATGCATATGCCACGATTCTATTTGCCAAAGAGGTTCCAGGTTGAGCTGCATTTGAGAAGCTGGAGGACACGGATGATCCCGGAAAGCCGATTAGCACACAAAGGGATATTATCCCCTGCCTGAAAAGCTAGGCAGGCACTAAGGATATTGAGAAAACTTACTGTGTGCAAACTGTTCGATTAGAAAATCAGTCACTGGGATTAGGAGCAGGAAGGAACCGAGCTATGGGGTCCCCTCCTTTACCATCTGGAGAGGAAAGACTTCAGCGTCAGATCTCCTTCCGGCAGCTCCATGGGTCAGGGCAGACGAAGTGTCCCAGAACGGTCTGGGTGCCCATTGCCTGACACAGAGCCCTGCCCTTTGTACGTGCTCAGGAGGGTGGCTGGATGAATTAAGGAATCAATGGAACAATTCTCTCGCCAAGAGGTAGCAAAGAATCTGGAATGTTTCCAATACCCCATCAGCTCAGGAGACTCAGAGAGAACCCCAGTCCTCAGGGGACTTGAAAAACAACTTCCTGACAGTGTAAAACAGGAAACAGATAAATGAAGAATGAGGAAGGATATGCCAACTCCAAGAAAGGGGCTCCTAAGTATCAGGCCAGGGCCAGGAGGCCACGTTTCCCAGAAGCAGGGGGATGGATAGAATGCCATCTGCCATCCGAATCCGAAAACAGTGAGAGAAACCGAACAGGAAAGGGTCAATCCAAATGGAATGTGAGATGTTGGCACTTGATTTTCAACGTACTTTTCTAGATGCTGAAGCATTGGAAACATTGGGTTGGCCCACCCTCCTCATTCTCCTTCTGCCCTACCCCAACCCCAGCCCAAAATCTCAGAAGCTACCCATCAAGTGACAATTCTACAGGACCTGGCCTGGGGCAAAGTCTCCCCTGTTACACCTGTGAAACAATTCTTGTTAGGATGTGACTGTTTTCCAGCTCTGATCCCATATTTTAAAAGTCCTTGTCTTCTGAGATCTGGTGGTTACTCTGGGGAGCAGCAGTAATCGCTACAATTTAGAGGGGCTTACTGTATGCCAGGGGCCAGGCTAAGTGCTCACACGGATTAGCCCATGTGATCCTCAGAGTAGGATATTCCTCCAAATATAATGCAAAAGGAAAATAAAACGAGACCATAAAGTCAATGTAAAGGAATCCACAAGTTTTTATTTTTCCCACAATTGTTTTAAATATAATTTTTTTAAAATGGCTTTGTTAACTATTGAGTAAGCTACTAGGATACAAACTCAGTTCCGTCTACTCTAGACCTGAATTTTTAAGCACCATCTTTCATTACTAGGTGGACTTTGCTTTTCCCAAGCATCCAGAGCTCCCAGCCCCCAAGAGGCCCAAACATTTGTCTCTTCTCAGAAGCGTTAACAAAGTAGATATTGCAAGGGGTGGGGGCTGATGGGGAGGGTGATTGAAGTTGCTTGAGCTCAAATCTTAGGAAAGAGATTATAGAAAATCTGCTGGGTCACCAGCCGCTCGGACTCCTTATCTGAGCCAAAGTAATCACTTGCAGGAGGGCAAACCCATCCATCGCCACAGCCAGTGTAGGAAGATGCTTCTCTTTATCTTTGCCAGGAGCTGAAGAGCTTTTGCCTTTGTAATCAGCTTTGTGAAGGGGCTGATGCCCAGGCTTGGCCGAGGGGGTGCCCAGAGAGGGCCTGGACCTGCAGAAGGCTGTCGAGGTGGAGAATCTAGGCGTATCCTGGGGCCTGCCTTCCGCACATTGGACGGGCTGAGATCTGCGCCAATTTAGGGGCAGACTTCACAGAGTGAACCCCAACCAGGATTTACAAGTCCAGAGTAAGTGAATGAGAGTGCTCAGGTGGACTGACATGGGTGTATCAAATCTGCCAGCCTTCATCGTTTCTTCTGTACTCAGTGTAGGAGGAACTTCCTGTTGAGTCGGCCCTGCCCCATCGCTCCACCAACAGACACCACCCTTTTAAGGATCACTCCTGTCACTCAGGCGGGGGCACTCCTATGCCTGTGTTTGTGGAATGTAATCCTGTCCCCCCATCCACAGCTGATAGACCAGAGTGGGCACTTAGCCTCGGCTGTGCCCATCACATTTCTCTTCTATAGACATGGACTTGAAGACCTAGAAGACGCGTTGGTGCCACTGATGCTTAGAGAGACAACCAATCAGGTTGGTGTGGCCATATTCTGTATGATACACAGCAGAGCAGAGAAAACTTGTGTGTCAAGAAAGAGAAGAATGGAACAGAGCACGGGGGAAAGGAGATGAGACCACATAGCCTGGACGGTAGCTGTCCCAGACCCTGAAACTTTCGAGTTCCTGGCTACTGACCCTAATATGCCCAGCTTTATGTCCTGCCCTTGGGTCTAAGCTCATCTGCACCCCACAGAGTTTCCTTCTTCCTTAAGCTCTTCTGAGTCAGTTTCTATTATTTATAATCAAAAAGGAGTCTTGAAACACAATTAACATTACCATTCAGATTAAGAGTCTACTAATGGTTATTGAATACCTATTTTGCACCAGGCACTGTTCCAGAAACATGGCCATGATTTATCTCACTTATCATCACCTTCATCAACAACATTATAAACCTTACCATCAAAAATTGTTGACGAAGAGCCTGCTTCTGTGTAACGCTGAGATAGACTGGAAGAGAGTGTCACCAGCCAGGTCCAGGCCCCCTGACAGCTGTCTGGACAGGCACACTGATATGAAGACAAATGTGCAGGGCATTAAATTAAGACGCAAAGGGACAGTGAGATGCTTGCCCCATTATCAAGAGCCAGGCCCCTCAGATAAGGCGACGGCTAAGGGGATTCCAGGTGGAGGGTGGGGCACCGAATCCAGGTGAGGGAAAGCTTCAGGCTTGCTCAACTGGGACAAGGAAATGCATAGAAAGAAACATAAAAGAGGCTCAAGGCCTGAGTCGGGCACTGGGGCCAGCTTCACTGATCGGGAGACTTCTGTTGGGTCTCTGAATTCAGGGAGGAAGGAGAACTCCTGAGGGGGATCAGGCAGACAGAAGAGGCCTGAGAGAAGGACCAGAAGAAACCCTCAATGCTGACGTCCACCCACCTCGCAGATCTCAAGAAGCATCGGGATGCAAGTGACAGAGTCAGCAGACAGCTGGTGGAAAACGAGCTGGAAGCCAGAAACACTCAGAGGGCAAAAGCACTGAGTAGAGAGCAGAAGTGAATAGCGAGGGGACCAAAGAGACCTAAAGGCAGAGGAAAGAGGCAGAAGAAGAGTAGAGGGTACAGGCGGGGTCAGAGGCAGGGAAGGCCACTAAAGAACTTAAAGAGGGGTCAAGGAAACCCCAAATAGAGAATTATAGTGCATCAGCGATAGCAACGGAGAAATGAGTACTCAGAGACAAGGAAGGACGGAGATGGTACAGAAGGAAAAGACAGAGAGTAACGAAGAGTCTAAGCTTCAGAGAGGGAGACCGGGAGGCCAGGAGAACCCCCGAGAAAGGAGGGCTGTCCCGGCAGCCCTCACCACTGCCCGTGGAGGTGTTTCCATTCTCTTAATCTTTCTGGCTGGAAGCTGTAAGAGTTTTTTTCTCTCCTCCGTTTTGTATGTGGGTAGCTGGGCACTGTGCTTTGTCATTCTTCCAAACATCCCTGACACCCTCAACCCCTCTCTACCCTCGTATCACTCTGAACAGCTGACACTGAGCTTGTTCCTGCCTTTGGACTCTAAATGGTCTGTATCCGGATCCCAGTAACAATAATCTCTCCCACTTGCCTACTGCTTTACACAGAACTCATTACCTGATCCCTGATCCTCCCAGTTGCTCTGTGAGTTAACATTATTGCGGCCATTTGAAAGTCCATTCATTTGCTAGGCAAGTATTTCCTGAGAACTGTTTCCAGTCCTATGCTCAGCGCTAGGGATTCAACACTGAACATGACAGGCACAGTCCCTGCCCTCATGGAGCGTATAGACCCACAGCACAAACAGGCAATAGACAACCAATTCCAACTGTGACAAGTGCTGCAAGGGAGTAGCGGGTGCCATGGAGAAGTGTGACAGAGACCCTGACTTAAAGTTTCTGGGCAGTGATGTTTCAGCTGAGCTCTGAAGAAATGCGGAAGCTGACAAATGGAGGGGTTATCACACTTTTCCGGCATCTAGAAGCTGCAGATCTAGAAGCTCCCGACTCTTAATGCCGCACTCTGCCCTCCTTGCCTCTGTGCCCTGGGACAGGCCATCTTGCTAGGCATGGGAAATATGGGGTTTGGCATGTCCCTCCTGCCCTCACAGGAGGTTCCCCTGTTCCAGAACTTCAGTGGCTCTCTCAATCCCTGTCACATCAACCCAAACTCCTCCGCCCGGGTCCCCAGGCCTCCACAGCCTTGCCACATCTCACTCATTGACCATTCTTCACCACTCCGCACTACATGGCCTGTATACCAGTTGGTCCATTTCCCACTATCCCAGGCCATGGGGCATTCTTGCCTCCATCTGTATACTTATTCATTCATCCACCACTCTTAAGCCTCCACCAGGTGTCAAGCAGGCTTCCTGCTCAAGCTATTTCTTCTACCTGAAACTGCATTCCCTTCTCTGTTCACTAATCTGAATCCTGCTTACCTTGAGTCTTATTCCTCTTCTTTAAATCCTTGACCTAACACAATGAAAAGAATAAGGAACACAAAGTCAGAACATTTACTGCTTAAATTTCCTCAACCTCAATTGCCCCATCTTTAAAATGGTGAACTAATAACTGCCCACAACAGAAATATTGGCATAAGAATCAAAACATCAAAATAAGCTACGTTTCTGTACGAAAGCACTTTGTAAACTGTGATACAAGTTTAGAGTGAGAGATTAATGGACTCCAAGCTCACCTGGAGCTGTGTCTGTTCCACACTCCTGTTTGTGCATATCCAACATCAAACAAGTATGTTTCTCCGCTTGAATCATGGTGCTAATTTTCTCTTTTAACTGGATTAGAAGCAGTTTGAGGGGTGGAGATATACCATACTATTTTACATCCTCCATGGTGCCAAGGGAAGTGCTAGCCCTTGTTGATCGAGCTCTCCTGAGGTGTAAGCAGACCGTCCATGGAGTGCTTGCCCCACACTCGCACGGAAAGGGGAGGGGCAGGCAGAAGAACTCACACCTTGACCGTTGGCCAGCAACTGTTCACAGCTGACACCTGCCGGGCTGTTCAAGAAACAGGCAGCCCAGTTCTTCCTGCCACCTGACCTCAGGCCACCCGTGCCCCAGTGCTGCCAGGGCCCCAATGCCACCACGCCTTGGAGATAAGAACCACCAGCCATCAGATTGATTTAGGCACAGAGCTTGTTTTTTCTAGTACTTACTAGAGTTTCTGTTCCCTTTGCCTGTGTAGCTGAAGCCTTTCTGTAGCCCTGGGATTGTAGCAATAAATTTCCATTTAGCCATGACAAATGACTGCTGCTCCCTCTCCCTCTTCTCACCCCGACTCCCCGTTCCGAAGTCTCCCTCTCAGAGGTAGCTCAAGGGCCTTTCCTTTATTTAACACTAGCAGGTTCTGCCATTTACAGTCCCCCAAAGCTGGTGTCACTCCAGAACAGACTGACTGTGACCTGGAGGGGAAGAGAGGCTGGGGCTGGAGGAAGATGAGGAGAAAAGGAAGAGCTGGGTAGCAACGTGGCCCAGCCTTCCCCAGGTAAAGGCCTTGATGACACAGAGCACAAACAAGAAGAGGAAATGTGAATAATAAGAGGCTGATGGGGGAGAGGGTAGGCAGAGGGGAAAGGAGGAAGAGGCAGAAGTTGTTCATTAGTTGCATTGATTCAAGGAGAAAGACAAGTGATTAAATAATTCACCCCCAAGGAAGAGGCTCCCGCTCCTGCTTTCCTTCCTTGGCAGGAAGCAGAGATAATTTCTTAGCCGAGTGGTTCTGCCTTGCTCCGTCTGAGCCGGGTTGGTGCGGGGAGGGCGGGAGGCTGAGGACTGGGGCTGCACAGCCAAGCCCAGCAGCGCAGGCGGATGGAGGGGAACAGCCGGCCAGCGTCCCAGAGGGGACGAGCCCCCAGCCGCGTCTCTCTCTCAGCTTTGGAATTTATCGCATGGAGTGTGGGTATGCTGAGCTCCGTTAGGTGGCCTGGCATAAAATCCTCTATTCCCTGGGGACAGGCCACGCGAAGGAAAGAAAGGTGGGAGGGGTCTGGGAGAAACTGACATGCGCTGGGAAGTTTTACAGCTTCCAAGTCAGCAATCTTCATTCTCAGGGTCCAAAGTCGATTGTGACAACATTCAGAAGGAAGGGAAGATAGCATCTGTGATGTGCCTACTATGTGTTGAGTGCTTTCTGTTTGATTGACTCACCAACACTTATTGGCCCCTGGTACCTGCCAGGCACAGACATACAGAACTAGCAGACACAGTCCCTCGAGGGCCTCTCGGTCTAGCTGAAGAGACGAAATGTCAACAAGTAATGTCTATTCAATATGGTAAGGGCTGAGATTGGGGAGTGTACGGGGGTGAGAGGGCGGACGAGGCTGATGGGTTCTGGAAGGTTTCCTGGAGCAGGAGGGAGCTGGAGCCTGTCATGGAGCTAACTCTGTCAGTCAGAGTTTGGTTCAGAAGGTGCCCCTGGGTGTGCCGCCCCAGGCGTTCTAGTGCAAGCTCCTTGGCCAGTTCACAAGTTCCGCAGCTCTTGCCGTCTTCCCTCCTGCTTCCTTTTGCACCCCCTTGATCCCTGTGGAAGGATATGGAAGGCTCACACCCCAGGCCCTGCTTGCTGGGACAAGGTGTACTCCAGGCGCTTTACAAGAGAACCTGAGAATCTTAATTAGAGCCCTCCCTCACACATTGCCACACGGCACTTTGCCCTGCCAACTCATTACCATGTTTTTGACAGGTACGAGGCAACTCTTAGAAGCATCCTTTTTCAGCACACTCCTTAAGATATATAGTCTTAGAATAAAGTATAAATCCAGACTGGAGAGACAAGAGGGCCTGGCTGCTCCCAGACTGCTCCTGCCCTCAGAGAAAAGTAGGAGGGGGCTCCTCCGCAGCCTTCTTCCCCCACATCCTTCTGTCGTTCTTGGCCAGGTACATCTAATTCCTTTTCAACCAAGGGTTTGGTAGCAGCTAATCAAAGAATGAGAGCAGATCTTTTCTCCGTAAGTAGTATTCCAAAGAGAACTGAAAATCCCAAAGAGTAACTTCCAAATGGGCTGAAGGAAAAGTTAGGAGGTCACGTAATTTAGCCAGAATTTCCAGAATGACTCCATGTTCTCCCTTTTCTGATCAAGTTGATTCCAACTCCTACTTCCCAGGCAAGCATTGCACCTGTGGGGACCCACGACAATTCCTGGAGTGCTTTGCCTTGGCTTTGCTTCCTCTGTCCACGGCAATGTGTCTCAAGGGTAAGCCTCAGACAGGATAGAGAGGGCTCCTTTCTGTCCTGATTTTTCCACTCAACTTCCGGCCTGAGCCAGACCGCATTTCCCACATGAAGCGTATGGTTTGACTGCTTCCTACCCCACACCCCGCACACTCTCATACCAGGACCCCTAGCAGGCAGAGAGCAGGTTAATGAAATCTAACCAACTTCAGCAAAGTTGAAATAAGAAGCTCTGAACATTTACAAACTGGTAGCCTCCTCCCTCCCGACAGTTGCAGCCAAAGATGTCAATGGCCAGCTAAGAACCAGGACTTTTCTCAAAGCAACTGCTTCACACGTGTGCACACCTGTGTGTGCATGTGTGTGCATGTGTGTGCATGTGCATGCATGCACACATTTTCACAGACTTCTTCCTTGACTCGACCTGGGGTTATGAAAGGAAAGGAGGCATGCGGAGTGTGGCCCATGTGGGCTCAGCCATGGTTAGGGGCAGAGAGATGGACTAACCCATACAACTGAGGCTTTCTTGCACCCATTTAGTCTACTCTTTAGCCAAAAACAATTTAAAATAGCCGCCAAGTTCCAAAGTTGAGATCCAAGTGTTAGGAGTTGGGAAGCATTGCAAGATCTCCCCTTCCTTGACACTTATTTTCCCTAAGAATTGAAGTGGACAGATGCATGAGATATTATTTAAGCCAAGCCCCTGAGGCCTAAAGATTTTAACCAGGTCAAAGTTAGAGTAAAACCTAAAGCAGACCTCCAGGTCACCTGACTCCCAGAGCATGTTTTTGTACTGTCACACAGCCACTCATTCTTCCAAAATTAGGTACAGCAGAGAGGAAAAGGAAGATAAAGGCTGACAGATGGAGACAGTCACAATGACAGACAGAAGAGCTCTTTTGGGACCCACCCCCAAGCTCTATTGTAGAAATCAATCACAAAGCATTCGTTGATCAGCTACTATGTGCTTAATGTCTTTCAAGGCACTGTGGGGAGTGCAGAAGAGGCATAAAAACAGGAAAGCACCCAATACAGCCTCTGATCCTGAGCCACATCATAGGTGCTCACTAAATGCTTGTTGCATTGCATTGCACGAAGCGATGATAATATTGATCAATATTTATTACGTGCTTACTGTGTGCCAGGGACCCTGTTCCAAGCTCCTTACATGCATTTATTTCATTCAATCTCTTCCTTAACTTTAGAGGTAGGTACTTCTATCTACCATTTTTCAGGTAATGAAACTAAAGTACAGAGAGATTAAGCCCAAGGTCATACACCTGGTAAGTGGTGGTAAGATTGTACATTCAACCACCAGGTTATAGAAGACATGAGATGCCCGTAGTCTATATCCAACTGTGGCACTTATAAGCTGTGTGACTTGAGATCAGCCAGCAGATGACTAAACGTCTCTGCACCTTGTTTGAAAACGGGAAGAATACTGACTACCTCCCATTGCTGCTGTGAAGATTAATCCGATCATGCCTAGCGGAGCCCCTGAACGCCCACTCTCCACATTGTGTAACACGCCCCCTCCCTCCGAGAGCTCCGTGTGGGGAAGAAGAGCTCACACACACACACACACACACACACACACACACACACACACAGCCAAAAACGAACAGCGCCTCCATTTCCTCACCAGCAAAATGAGAACAATGCTATTATTTACCGCATAAGGCTGTTGTGAGAACAGACCGAATTAACACAAAAGAGCACTCAGAGGAGAATTTGGCACAAAATATGCACTTAGTAAATATTAACTATTATCATTATTATTAATATTATCATTACTTCTTCATCATCATTCTTATTGGTTGTAGAGATTTACTACAACTGGACTTCAGAAAACTGGGCTGGAGTATTGGAAAAGCTTTACGAAGGAACGGAGTCCAGGTTGGACAAGGAAGCGTGGCTAAGACTTACGGGGACACTGAGAGGAGATGGCCCTTCACACTAACAGGAGCAGAGACGCAGGACTCCAGCCTCCTCATGGGCAGGGCACATTCGTCTAGGCCTGGTAGAACTCGTCCTGCTTCCCCCGCAAGCTGTGGGCAGTGGAACGGTAACAGGAGTTGTCCCCGGCAGCCTGGGATTGGGACCACCAGCCTTGGGGAGGGTTTCTAACCTTTGTGAGAAGTGAGCAAATCAGCCAGCCCTAGGCTCATAGAGAACTAGGAAATCTTCGTCCCAGGAGCCTCACGGAGCCACCCCTGCCGCAGCCTCTGCAAAGGGCACGAGGCGGCATGGCTCCCCAGATGGGGACATGGTGGCACTTCCACCCCCCCTTCCCCACCTCTCCTTAGCCCTGGCCAAGCTGGTGGCTGCCGGATGTGAGGTCGTATGCTGTTTACAGTGCTGCCTTTTTATTCCTGAACCTGAAAGCTTTACTGGGTATTAAATTCCAGCATCAGACTGCTGCTTTTGCTCCTGGGTGAAGGAAAGAGAGAGAGAGAACGTTAATGCTCTCAAAAAGCGGGATCTGAATCATTTATGAGAGGACATCGCAGGAAGCCCAGAGCTGGTACTAGGACAGGAGTTGCTTCCAGAAGGAAAATGTTTATTGGGGAAGGGCCGGCTGTGCCCTCACCGGTCCATCCCTAAGTCCTTGTTAGCAGGGTTGCGTGACTTGTTCCCTTCGTTATGAAAGAACATCCTGTCTGTGGAAGATGTGAGAGGCGGCTGCCCACTACGTTAGGACAAAGCCTGCTCTGGCAATTATCCTTCTGCGATAAGACAGAGGCTCTGCTCTGGCTGCCATGGCTTATTTAGCTTTAGCTTTGTTCTCGCCGGAATTTTTAAAAACTCCTGGTGACTCTCCAGGGGCTGGCTGAGCTGGCAGGTGGGCTGCGTCAGTTGATCAAACCTCAGCAGCTTGTGGGTTCCAGCCTACCCTCCGCTGGGCAATGTGCAGGTTCAAACAGCTCCCACGATTCATTTTTTCTTGGAGTCCCTAGCTCAACCCCGTCATTAGAAAGATTACAATCGGACGGCAGAATGTTTCGTTTTAGAATCACGGAATTACAATGCTGAGAGGAGCAGGAGAAAAACAGAACAAAACCGAACATCGTGAGCCACTGAGGGTAGGTCACTCTCCGTACCCAAACCAGCCCCTCTCCTTCTTCATCCCCAAGCAACTCTACAGGCATTCAGAATGCCACTCAGCAATTTCCTTCCTTTTCACAACTGAAAGGACTTTGTAATTCCCAGCCAGCATGGATGAGCCACCCACTTTATATGCATGACCTTGAAGAAGCTGAGATCCTGAAACACAGAAAGGGACAGGCTACCCCACAAAGGTCTTGGCAGTGCTGGTCTGGAACCTGGTCGATGTCTGCCAGGTCCCTCAGCACCCCTCCAAAGAATACTGCAAACCCAAGAAGAACCAAGGAGTCTGGTCTCAGAGCGCTGAACAGGACTCTTTCCACATCTGGGAGAGTAGGGTGATCTGCCTGTTTTGCTGACCTAACGGAGCCCTGAGGTCATGGAGGTTGTGTTGACGACAACCCCTTACGTCCTGAAAGGCAAAGCAACTGCTCCTGCTCTGGCTGGGTCACTAACAAACCTTGGGACTTGGGGACACTTGATCTTCCTGCCCTTTGACAGGAAGCAGAAATGGCTCCTAAAAGCTCCTCAGCTCTGTGATTCTGGGTGGCCCTAAGACTCCTGGGCCTGGGTGGCAATCAGAGGGACCTGAGGGGTGGGGAGCATCAGAGGCATCTGTCCAAAGTGCCCAAGGGAGACATCCCCATCCTCAGCAGGAGCCTGGTGCCAACAGCTGGCTGCTGAGGGCAGTTACTCACAGACTCCTCCCAATCTGGGGCGAGCAGACTCTCCAGCAGGAATGAAATGTTCCAGCAACAAGAATGTTAACAACCATCCCTCAGGCTCTGGGGTCAGGCTGAGAGGAGAATCTGGTGGACCAAAGTACCATCCTTACCTGGTACCCTACTCCCACCGAAGAGAAGAATATATTCCCCATTCTCCCTGTTTTTTTTATGCTGGAGTCTCCCTCCTAAAATGTTCACCGAAAGCCAACTCGAAGTCAATCTGCGGTGTTGGCGATGCTTAGGGGTGTCTCCAGTAGGCAATGAGTGGAAAGGGAGGGTGGGTGTTCCAGCATTTGGGGGGGCAAGAGCACAGAGTCCCCAGCCAAATGTGGAGAACATAGACCCTGGGGTAAGTCCTGGAAGATGCAACCTAGGACGGCCAAGACAGGAAGACAAGAGGGCTCGGGAAGCACAAGAGGCTGATGCCCAAGGGGCTGGGGCATCTGGGCAGGAAGATAAGGCTTGCAACAAGACCCTTTCAGCAGAAAGCCAAGCGACACACAGAAAACTATGCCCTGGGAGCTGACCTGAATGGCCATCTGCCGCCTTGCCCCATCTCAGAGCCTTAGTTCATCATTTGACAGTACAGCAGGTCAAGAGAGTCTCCCCAGTTTGCAGGGAAATATCTACTCAGGGATCTGGGAGTCTTTTCCCCTTTCTGTCCACTGTCAAATAAGAGGGTTGGACTTGATAGTTCCTAAATCTCCTTTCAGCTTTGACATTTTGGGATTCTATGATTATCTAAAAAATAAATAAATAAGTGAAATTATGTTGTATTTGTCTTTCTGCACCTGTCTTATTTCACTAAGCATAATGTGCTCCAAATTCATCCGTGTTTTTGCAAAGGACAAGATTTTTTTCTTTTTTAAGGCTGAATAGTATTCCACTGTGCATGTATACCACAATTTCGTATCCATTCATCTGTCAGTGGACACTTTGGTTGATTCCATACCTTGGACATTGTGAATAGTGCCGCAATGAGCACAATGATCTCTCTTTGACAAACTGATTTCATTTCCTTTGGATATGTAACCAAAAATGGGATTGCTGGATCATACGGTAGTTCCATTTTTATTTTTTTGAGGAACCTCCATCCCGTTTTCCACAGTAGCTGTACTGATTTACATTCCCACTGAGAGTGTACAAGATTTCCCTTTTCTCCACATCCTTGCCTCTAAAAAAGTCAAACTCACAGAAGCAGAAAGCAGAATGGTGGTTGCCAGGGGCTGGGTGGCGGCGGGGTGCGGAGCACGGAGCGATGTTAGTTAAATGGTTTCAGTTAAACAGGATGAATAAATTCTGGGGATCTATTTTATAGCATGGTGACTAAAGTTGATAATAATGTATTATATACTTGAAAATTGCTAAAAGATTAGATCTTAAATGTTCTCGCCACAAAAAATGATAAGTATGTGAAGTGGCATATATATTAACTAACACGATTCAATCGTTTCATAATGTACACATATATCAAAGCAACACCTTGGACATCATAAATATATACAATTTTTATTACACTTTAATCAAGCTGGGGAAAAATAAAGTTTAAAAGAGTAAGAAAAGAAGAGAAGAGACACAGAAGAGGAAGGTAAGAAAGAAAAGTCTGAGGAAGAAAAAGAACAGTAGGGCAGCCCAGCAGTGGGAAGGATGGACCACTTTTCAAGGTGGATGAGCTTTGGGCAGTGGGATAGTGCCCTTTTTTTCATTACGAGGAATTAATTTGTCAAGACCTAGAACTTATCTATAAATCCTCAGCCCCAGTTGCAAGAGGCCCCAGGTTGATGAGAGGCCTTTGACTTTAAGCCTGGAGATTGCTTTGGAGACACTGGGCAGACCCAGCCTCCTGCCCTGGAGAGCTCAAATCTAAGAACAGAGGACCCTTGTGCCTCTAACTACATTGTTCATAACAAGAAGTCTGATAGGTTCCTGAGCCTGTGGCCACAGCCAAAGTCTACAGCTCGAGCCTAAGTGAGGCAGGGCTGGCCCAGGCGGGAGGATTAATGACAGTGATTGAATATTTTATAAGTGGAATATTGTGTATTTTCCAAAACCAAATGGAATGTCATTTTTTTTTCCAAGAGAGATTGGGGATGTCACTGTCCTCGTTTCCCATTCAAGCCACATACTCCATGGCAAACAAGATGAATGGGACTAGGAATTTGCAGGGGAGCAGGGGAGAGAGAGAAAGGGAGAAGAAAGATCCTTCTTCACCTTTTCCTCCGCTGCCAACCTGACCCCACATTGCTGCTTTCCTCATCTCCCAGTACCTGAACCCACTTCAGCTGCCGACCGGGCCTAGATCCCTTTCCCCGACCCCTGTAGTATGATTTCTGCACCACAAGAAGATTAAATTGCAAGGTCACCCAATCCATCCATTTCCAGGAAACACAGAGCATCAGACATGGAAAATTTGCCCCCCCCCCCCGGATGGTCCTGCATCTTCTTAGTCCAAGGTCTTTATTTTCTTTATGAACATCTTCCTTTGGTCTAACTGAAGTCCCTCTTGCTGCAAATGAAGACCATGCCCTCTAAATGTTGATTTTTGTGGAGAACGAAATATAATCGGCCTCCCTCCTTAGGGCCAAAGCTCTGCCTATTCTTCATGGGAAAGACTTTGTGATTGAAGTGCTTCAGAAACCCCAGATCTAGCATTGCCTCCTAACCCATCTACTTAAATGCATTCTTGGCCTGTGCAAATGCAACTATCTGATTAGCACTGGAGCGGCGAGAGGCCCCTTCCCTTCTCAACACCCTGTTACATGCTCCAGGGCCACCCACATACTCTGCTGCTTTGCATTTGCCCTGCAATCTTTCATGCCAGTTGACTTTTCATCTCCAAATCCCTTTTCACATTAAACACAAACCCACACACTCTGTCCCATTTTCTTTCGAAATAAATCATAAGCCCATGCCAGAAATGACTCAGGGTGTTCTCTGGAATTTGTAAACAGCATTAAAGTCTTGTGGGAAATGTCACAGAGTGTTGGTCTGAATTTATTAAGTAATTTCTCAGCTTAAAATATATCTTTCCAGCCTGCTGTCTGACAACATTTACCTCTAATGGAATTTTATCCACTCTTGATCACTGAGCACACTCCCGACCAGAGTGCAGAATCCCGAGCTCCTCCCGTTCAGCTCTCAGCTGGGTGGGTGTCGGACACCCTGACCATGCCCCGCTTTCAGGGCCATTCTGAGCTCTAAGAGTGCCGACTAGTCCATATTTCTGAGGGTGCCAGGGTGCCACCTCACTGCACGCACACGGATGTAATGGAATTTATGAACATAATTAATAACAGCCGCATTCAGCTCAGACCAGTGACAAAACCAGGAAATGTCTCAGGGAAGGTACTTTAGTTCCCCCAAATCTCCATCAGCCTCCAAGCTACCCCAAACAACCATATTGTTTCAGATAAAACCATGACTTTCTGTGCAAAATAGCTTCAAGACAAGTCCCCTCGCCTGTCTCCTCTTCTTCAACCGGTTGTCATCTTTAAGACCCTTCTTTATAGAAGTGTTCACACTGTCCTTGGATGATTTTGAACTCTGGTTTCAATCAGTCAAACTCCACATCTGCAAAGAGCAGCTGTTTTGCACAAAGTTAAAATGAAGTAAGGAAACGAAGAGGCTGTCAGCTTATGTCCTTCCCAGATCTGTCCCAGGCACTGCTGTCCTCTATCTGTGGCCCCAAGACTGCTTGGTTCCAGGGCCCGTCCTAACCAGGGCAACAATTGTGTCCACGGCATCAGCCCACCATCTTTTGGGGCCTGGGATGGTTATGGTACTTCTCTAAGCCCAGTGTCTAGGGTAATTAATCCTAGGCCTTGTCACAACTCTGAATGTCAGCTTTTCTCTATTCCGCAATACACAGAAAATAGTACAACAAACTGGTCAAAAAATCTGCACCCTGGAATCAGACATGGTTGGAATCCCAGTTCTGCTACTTACTAGCTGTGTGGCCTGGACAGGTGGCTTCATCACTCTGTGCATCAGTTTCTTTATATATAATGGTGATAATATTAGTGCATATCTTATAGGATTATCCGGAGAATTAAAATAATATGTAAAACACATAAAACAATACCTGATTGTTATTCTTAAATAATCATTAATCATAATTAATAATAAGTAATTATTAGTTCTCATTATTCAAATGTTTGCTACTATTTTATTGTCTGGCTGGCAGTGTACCCTTTGCTCTCTTCTTCTTCTTAGACATACTAGTTCAAGTCTCTGTAAACCGTTTACTGCCTGGTGATTGGGTGCAGACTCAGTAGGTGGCTGCCCATGCTGAGATATGGTCAACACTTGCCTCCCAATGTGCTTCTTCTCCTTGTACATTCTGCTTTGAGGATGCAAGAAAACATCAGCTCTTAAGGGGTTTGCATTTCTGGAACTAAAGGTAAAAGCTGCCTATCCTGCCTTCTCCCCAAGAACCTGCGAGGAGCCCCCTCTTTGCAGGAGTTAGGCCAACAGCTCCCTTGTGGCGAGTATGCAACCAGGGAAAAGAGAGTTGAACGTTTTAGTGGAAACTGAAACTAGTTTCAATGGCCAATCTTAGAATGGAATTTAAAACAACAGTTAATCAGAATAATTACAGAAGTGCCAAAATTAGTAAAGAACAAGAAATCTTAGACAAAATATGAATGAATTAAGATCCACCAGGCCAGGTTAAGAAGCCAAGTATACCTGTAATCCTAGCTCTCTGGGAGGCCGAGGTGGGCGGATCGTTCTGAGCTCAGGAGTTCGAGACCAGCCTGAGCAAGAGCGAGACCTCATCTCTACCAAAAATAGAAAGAAATTAATTGGACAGCTAAAAATACATATA
>CAUYSK010010623.1:0-37239 GCA_963575035.1 Avahi laniger
AGACTCTGCTAACATCACTATTCTACAGCTGACAGCAATAAATAATTTCGTAGTGGTGGTCCTAAGCCATTGTGAGTGACTGTCCTTACAGTCTGTTTAAAAAGACAGGGGGTTATGTAATGCCTTTCTCTTTTCAATAAAGATTTCAAATGGTGATATTTGAAATATTCTTTTTTGTTTTTGAGACAGGATCATGCTCTGTTGCCTAGGCTGGAGTGCAGCGGCATGATCCTAGCTCACTGCAACCTCAAATTCCTGGGCTCAAGTGATCCTGCTGCCTGCCAGCAGCTGAACTATAAGCATGTGCCATCATGCCTGGCTTATTTTTTTTATTTTTCGTAGAGACGGGGTCTTCCTATATTGCCCAGGCTGGTTGAAATATTCTTATTGTCCTAAAGAGGTAAGCTTTCATTTACTAGACTTTCCCTTATATATAAATGCTCATTCCAGATCAAAAGAACATTACTGTGTTTGTCTTTATGTTTTGGAAAAACTAAAACCATGTGACATTTACAAAGAATATGGGATTAGGAGTATGAGTAACAAAGTTACTTTCCTCCTCTCTACATCTCTGTATTCTCACTACGAAAGAAGTTAGGCAAATAATCTTAAGATTTTTTTCCCAGCTCAAATTATATGGCTTTATAATGATGCTACATGTGTTTAAGTTGCCTTTGGGAAGAAAATGAAATAAAATTGAACCTAGGAGATGCAAAACTATATTTAATCCTACAAACTCTTAATCTTAAAGAACTTTCAGATCTGTGCCACAGACTCCAGGGATAAAATGAGTTAGAGCTGTCATGTTATGGGAAAATATCAACCAGGCCAAAAACTTCTTCAATAAACTCGAGCCCTGGGAATTTGCAAAGCTATGTATGACTCTCAATATCTTGTACCCAAGCCTTCGTTTATGTTGAAATTCCTGGGTACTGACAGTGAGACTCTTTTCTGGGTTTGCAAGAAAGTACTACTTTTTCCACTAACATCTGTTAAACAAAGAGATTAAAATCATGCAGAAGGATACCAAAAAATTTACATTAGATTAAAAAATTTGTGTTAATTTGTCAAATTGCACTATGAGAGAATAGCTTAATATGTAGATTAAGTAGCCTTAAGAAAGCTAAGATAATGTGACTTATTTTTTAGTCACTCAGCTATGTCATTAAAATATAGTCATTGTGTTCTTCAGTAAAAGAAAAGAATTATTAGCTAAGTCAGCATTACTATTCATTTCTCTTTAAGATGCTCTATGATAAAGGGTTTCTCTGCACCGTTGAAAACCTGCTGGATAAGAGAGGTAAGCAACATTCTGGATAGATAAAAGGCGATTCAAAGGGTCCAGTAGTTTGGAAGAACACTGACATGTTCGGAGATCCTGCAAAGTTTCCCTGAAAATACCGGGACTTGAAATGCAGGGTGCGATCTAATAACAAGATGTGTGACTCAGCTACTTGGGAAGTCTGATGCTCCAGGGAAGAACACACTAGGTTGTACATACATGCTTGAAAGCCATAGGTTGATGATCTTCCCAGCTAACTGAATGGCAGTCCCAGCCCCAGTGTATTTTTCTGGCCTCATATGAACAGGGATATATGGAGAAAAAATTGCAATATGCTAATTGACACACACACACACACACACACACACACACACATTTTGAAGTCTGAGGAGAAAAAAAGATTTGACATTTTTATCTGGAGTGATTGGCATTCAGCCAAAGCAGACATCTTTGCAAAGCACCTGAGGAACAAATCTGGAACTTACAATGTAGCAGGGCTCACAGTAGGCTTTCTTTTCCACAGCATAGAAGGGCTGCCCTCGGAGCTTGTTGTTGCAGATGATGCAGGTAAAACAATCCACGTGGAAGACCTGATCCATGGCAGTGCATCCTGTACCTTCCCCAACTACATTCTCTCCACAGCGAGCACAGCGGCCTGAAAGAACAAATGGATTGACTGTTGAGAACAAACCAAGGAGGACTTCAGTCCTTCTAAGGAAGACAATGTAGAGGAGACAGCAGATTCGTAATGTTAGCAGCAGCAACAGAACCACCACCACTGCCCTCCCTACCACTAGCAAGATCACCAGTACAGACTCCCCTATCCTCCATGTGACCAGCAGAGTGGGGACTTTACATGAATAATTTGAGGACATTGGCTCTCTTAGCCTAAGGTCTTACAGAAAGTAACAAACAATAGAACCCAGGTCCCTCGAATCTCACATGCAAGTATAAAAAGAACGTGATTTAGGATGCATGGAGTGGAAGGCACAATCTGTGAAACAGTCCATAATCTTCTTTGAGATTCTATGCATCCAGTTATGATGTGAGGGAACTGGGTCCAAACTCAAACTTGAATTCCTTTCACAAAAGCCCTGGTTGTAAGATCTCTGCAGCCAGCCCCCAGTGACAGGCAGATCCCAAGGCAGTCCCTTTTGTGTTGTGACTGCTTGGATTACTAAAAAGTTCTCTCTCATATTTAGCCACGATGCTTCCTCACTTGACCCAATAGTTAGTTCTGTTCTGTTTTCTGCGGCCTCATGAGACAAATCTCATTTCTTGGACTCAACACATTTTAAGATAACAAAATTCAGTTAGCACTGCCTCCAAGTTTGTTCCCAGTTTGGACATCCCTAAATCCTGCAATGGTTCCATACGCTTAGAGTTCTGAGTCTTTCTCTGCCCTCGTTGTCATTGTTCACACAGTGTTTTGCAAAGCTTCAGCATCCTTAAATTGATTAACGGGGCATTTGGCCCACTTACGGATCGCAGGTTGAAATTTTTAAAAACTCAATTAAGTTTTAAATTATGACAATAAAATATAATTTAAGACAAACATGTCAGTGAGGTGTTAACGCTGGCTGCAATCTGTATCTCTATCTGGCTCTATCGTGGCAATCTTGAGCCAGAGGTCAGGTCCACATCTAGTTTCCTTTCTTATTCTTTGTTTCTACTCAATTAAAAAAATCCTAATAAGTAATTTTAGGACACTAAGGATGTCAGCAAGAATTTGCAGGCTTTGACAGATAAGTTACAGCAAACCTAGTATATCACATATGTCAGGCATTTTTCTAGGGGCTTTATATATATTAACTCATTTCATATTCACAACAATCCATGTATAGGTACTGCTATTATTCCTATTTCACAAATGAGGAAACTGAGTCACAAAAATGGTTAACTAACTTAAAAATGGTTAAGAGAATAGATGCCCAAGCAGTGTAGCTTTGCATCTATGCTCTTAACCATTGTGTTATATTGGCTATTCCTGGTCGTGTGCATCAGGATTAACACAGATCTGACATTCGGCAGCACTATGGAGAGATTTCTCATTGAAGACGGCTTTCAGCACTCATCACATTGGATCGACAGCCATTTCACACTCAAAAATGGAGGGCTAAATATTTCAACTTGAGAGAAAAAAGACAAATATATTTCTAATTCTCTCTGGTTACATTTGGCTCTGGAAAGTATTTCTTTATATTCTGTTGCAAGATTTGAATATATCTTTTAAATATGACCCAAAGTATACAACATAAAAAATATGAAGTGCTGAAAATAGTTAAACTCTTAGAAACTGGCTGTCTCCACTATAGTTGATATTATTATGAAGTCTTGATACCATATTGTTAAAATTTGATAAAAAATTTTATAGAATATTTAGAGTAAACTTTGTGGCTGGTCTTACAAACTTTTATCGAGGAATTAGTTTGTACCTGTTTTTATTATAAGATAAAAGGTGTCTTTAAAAAATTTTGGACTTTTCATGCCTGTAGTAACCAAGTTATTTCATATGGCACTATTTTTGTGATTATTTTGAAAAAATCAAAATAACAAAAAAAGACTGTGCTAGGTTTGAAAATAATGCTACATTTCTGAGATCTTTATGCCACCTTTTGACAATATGTCATTACAGAAAACGTTAGGGATTAGAGGCAAGTGGATCACCAATCTACAGTGGATTCCTGTGAAAATTATCATTTTACATTTCAAATTTGTTAAATTCGGGTCAACAAAATTATTTTTCTATATTATTATTTCCTTTTCTAGATGTCATGCAAACTCATGAAATAGGGTACTAGGGACTACCAGAGATATTGACCACACTTTGCAAAAAAATAGCTCTGGCCAAATGCTACCAACTACTGGTCATGGTGGTCTATTAAGCAGCTAAAGGTAGCAATTTTGATCCATACCACAGTTGCCTAAAATGTAATATGTGGAATCCAAAAGCCTAAACCTACATGGTTTATGGAGAGTTTGATAGCTACCCATGAGGATCTGGGAGCAAATTTCCATCACTCATTTAGAGGGAAAGGTCAGAGAAGAGCCCTAAAGGTCATGATGAAAAGATAAGCTTTGACATTTTGAATGTATTCAACAGACATTCCAAGTATCCACTCTTTGCCCAGGACTATATTTTGCTTCTGTGTGATATACAGAAATGGATTTGACGTCAGTGTCTTTTACAGTCATTCCAAGACTATATACATTTAAAAGTCACATGACAAATCGTGCAACATATCTTTGAAGAAAGTGCCATGGAAATGTGGAAGGAAAATCACATCTGAAGAGGCTCAGGAAAGGTTTTGTGGAGAAAAAGGCATTCGAGACTGACCTTAAACCATGGAATTCTGACAGGTGAAGATGGAAGCAAGAAAAGACCCTCTAGTTTTTCCAGAGTGACTGTGGCTTATTGCACCCAAAACACTACAGTGGCTTGGTGACGGCACAACGAGGTTTTGTCTTCTCAGCTATGAGAACAGGTGGACTGTATTCATAAGGAACAATCTTCTTTATGTTTTGGAGAATATTCTTCCAGAGTGGGTCAGCCTAATATGCTGGACCTAGACATGACCAGCTCTGCAGCATCCCATATTCTTCCTATTCTTGGGATAAACTGGGACACCAGCCTTGAGGGCAGCCAGTCTGACACCTTTAAAATCACAGGCACAGAAAAAGAGCGAAGAACAAAAAATAAAAATAGCCCTACACATCAGCAGGACAGAAAAGGTGCCCGAATGTTCCCTTCACACATTAACAAAAATTTACAAACTATGCCTTTTAGGGAGACATTCAGAATGGAAAGAAAGTTACTCAAGCATAGTGTATCTTTGCCTCCAGAGAAACTTACACTATGCATTGTTACAAGCACACCACAATCTTATTGCCCATGTTTTAGACAAGTATATCAGTATTTTTAAACAAGAAAAACCAGGGGAATGGTACTAAACTTCGAGGCATCAGAGCATGAAGGAAATAGTTTATCAGGGGCCAGCAAGAAGCTGGGGCTCAGAAAAAGGCTGGTTTGAGGAATTTGTTGACAACCCTTAGGACAGTAAATCAGAAGAGCCAATGACAGAGGACTGGAAAGCCTATAGGGAATTAATCAGTGACTTAGGACTAAACCCATTCACACAAAAAAAGCTTGTTTATATACTATTACCTAATATATATATATATATATATATGCATACGGCTTTACATTGGCAGTGGAGCAAGCTATGGAGTCTTCTTACCCTTTAACTCTTCTCTCCCATCTCCAGCAACCTCAGCAATGTCTCAGAAACACCTGGCTTCCACCACACGCCTACCACCTAAATGAGGTTTTGTTATCTTTCACAGGCCCTTGCAATGGCTTCCTGATTGTTCTGATATCTCTAATTTACTTCCTCTTACGAACAGAAAGGCTTTACAGCAGTTTTGGTAACTGAGCTAAGTCTGAAAGGTTAGAATTTGAACAAGTCATTTTTAGGAATGGCATGGCTGGAGTGTGGCATTCCAGGCAAATCAACAGGTTGAGCAAGGGAGGTAGAAAAGTGGAATGCGGGTTTTCGTATTTATTTTCTCTGTTGGGCATGTACATTTATTTCCTTCATAATGCAAAAATACACTTTTTATTTTAAAATGTTTTTTTCCATGATCACTATATGATTAATAGGCCGCAGACCCTCTTTTGCAAATGCTGCTTGTTTTTGAGGTGGGACCAAAAATGTCTATAGCCATTTTGAGAGCTGATGCCATGGTGACTGGAGAAGACATATTTCTAAACTTGCACATTTCTCAACATCAAAAGTAAAGTAGCAAATTTATGCAGATATCAAGTCTTCATGTCCTCCTGGCTACTTGGCTTATAATGGAAATTTTAAGCATAAGCAAAATAATGTATTTTTATATACTATGATGAATTAAAGCTCCATATGCCTATTATATGATATATCAGTTTTCTCAATAAGCACCTTGTTCAATATATTCTGAAAAAAGTCCTGTTCTAAAAGTTGAATCAATAACATTATATATGGGTAGTGAAATGATGGTAAAGTATTCCTAGAAACAAAGCCTGCTCTAATTTATGCTACATATGGCCACTAGAGTTACTTTCCTGAAGCACAGTCTCCATTAAGATGATTCAAAAATTATCTTCCACTGAAGGCACAAAAAGATAATAGAACAAGTTTGCATCTTGTATGTGACAGGCCCATGTGACATTCCCTGAAGGTTCTAGGATGATGGCATTTTCTAATCACCAAAGCTTTTACTTCATGGGACCCTGTAGCATTAATGTCTGCAATAATAGACAACCTCTTTCTTCAACTGCTTATGTTCTAGGTCAGTGATTTTCAACCTTCCCTGTATATTGCAGTCATTTGGGGAACTTAAAAAAAATACTGATCCCTGCATCCCAGCTCCAGAGATTCTGATTTCATTGGTCTGAGGTGGGATGTCACAGGAGTGAAATTTTAAAAGCCCTCCAGGTGATTCTATTGTTAAAGTTGAGCCACAGTACCAGGGGGTACCTATTTCTGTACTGCCTGTCAGAATAAAAGTTCACAAGTACTACCTAAACAGGCTTCATTTGCATGCAAAACAATTTGGGGATAGACTGCTCAACCATGAGTTACCTGAAAAAAAGAAATTTCTATAGCACCATAATATACGCTGCTTTTCACTAATATCCCTAATGCTATCTTTATATTTTAAAAAGTTTTCGATGGCTTTCTACCCATCGAAAACATGCATGAACGGAATCAGCTAAATCTTCTCATAAAATATTTTGGTAGCATTGAGCCAGAGAAAGTAGTTCACTTAAATTAATTGGAAGCACTCCAATAGAATCAGCTTATTTTGTGTTGTCAATGAATTTATCATATGGCACTGCTGTGTGGCCTTAGACAATGCAGATTCCACAGTGGATGTCAATTGACAGCCATTTACGGTGAGCTATCACATATCACATCACACATTGAACTGAGTTTTCACTATTTTCTTGGGCTCTGTTCTTTAAATAATGTAGCAATAACCAGTCTCCTGTGGTGAGTGCCATTTAGCCCTGTGAATACCGGTGTCCTCATCATATCTTAAAAGCTGGAAATGTAGGACGCGTACAATCCAGTCACTCTGCTTGTATACATATCACTCTAGTGTACAATTTCACCATGTTATTGCTTAGATACTCCTCAGAGAGATGCTTGCAGATTCGGTGGGTACATTGGTGGGAGGGGAAAGGCAGCTGTGGATAGCTGTTTCCCTCTCTTTTTCTTTTCCTTCTACACACACACATACACACATTCACACACATACTCACACATACAACAGGAAGAGGAGCAACAATTGCCACAGCACTAGGACAAGTGGCAGACATAAAACGCTTTCAGAGACAGTCAAATTAAGAAACGTATTAGTCCAAAAACAGAAGTTAAGCTAAAGTAAAACACACAAAACATGCACACATACACACAAAGCAAAACCCAAAGTTGTCAGGAAGAGATGTTCAGGAATGGGTGGACAAAGGCTTAGGCAACAAAACAGATGAAATGAAGTGAAGGCTGATGATCTCCTGATAAAGGGAAGTTAGTATGAAGTCTAACCACGATATGATTCATTTATAGACAGACACTTGCTTAGGTTAGACCTTCAGGTGAGGAGGTAAGTTGGCAGGGGGAGTCCCACATAAGTTTTCAACAGCAAGCATGTTTCACTAATTAACGATATGCATTGTGAAGGAGCTTAATGAAAAATAGGAAACTATTGTGTATTTTTCTCTGTGCCAAGCACTGACCTAAGCACTTCACATACATTCTCTTACTTAGACATATCAACCCCTATCTATTATTCTTATTTTGTAGCTATGAAACCCAAGGTTAAGCCACCCAGCCAAGGTCTCAAAGGCAGAATGCAGTGGGGCTAAGACCAGAACCAAGTCTGACTTCTAAACCCCATATTCTTAACCAGCACGTGTTATTCTATGAATATTATTCACTCATAACTCTGATGTTATCCGCATTGCTTAGGAGTAGGGCCCATTCCCACTCAGGGAGAGAAGAGGCCAGGATGGCATCACTTCTCCAACCTCCCAAGTGTCAGGAGATTTTAGTGAAAGTCTTGCCACAGGTAGGGAGATCAGAATAGGTGAGGAGCCTTCACAGCGGACCCTGAGTTTTGACCCTTAAACTCTGGCTTCCCATCAGGATTTTCTTTTTTAAACACTGATACCCAAGCCCTAATCTCCAGAGACTGATTTCTTTGGCCAGGGCCTTGAAATAATGATTTTAGAGGTTCTCCAGGTGATTCTAACGCAGTGGATTTTAGAACCTCTGCTATACAAAGGATTGTGCACTTACGTGTTCTACAAAGAGTAGTTTGTCCTGGAGTATTAGAAGGTAGTGACGGCTAGTGCCTAATCTCCCAGAAGCTACATCCTAGGAAACCACAGCTTCAATACTGGGCGACAGAGGCATTGAGTTGGGCACTGTTTACCCTGCTCCCAACCGTCACTTAAACTAATAACATACAGTCATGACACAAACTTTCTGACAACTTTCATCCTAAGGAAAAGCAGCAAAAACAAATAAAAAAAAATCAAAAACAAAACAAAAATACCACCATCACCACTACCACCACCAAACAAAATAAAAAATATTACTTTGTAGCGCTGGATATAATACACAGTACCCTTTAAACAAAGTTATATATAACAACATGTAAATGAAATAAGAATTGTAATACCTGCCTTTGTTACAGCTATGGGCAGCACTGACAAATATCCTAAATTTTCTGAGCTTTTTCTCAGAAAATAAGTAGCTGAGTAGATGATCTCACTAGACAGAAGGTCTTAGTTATCTATCCAGCCATTAGAGACGCACTTATTTTCTATTCTGTGCCAAGCACTGTGGTTGCCTTTCCTAAGCCTCTGTAAGGAGATGATAGTAACTGCCGTAACTACCTGGACATCAAGTTCAGTGGAAGGTAACATCCAGAAAGTGCCCAGCATGAGCCCTACTTCTTTCTCCCACCACCTACAGGAGGTATAGGACAAACTCAAAAGGAATTTGCTCATAACAACTAGAACCAGAAACAAGTATGCTTTGGACTACATTCTCAAGATGATAGTCATCACACAGAAAATAGAGGTAGCTGCATCTCTGAGGCAGTTATATAAGATTTACATTTATTGATATTTTATTAATAGAATTTAATGCTAAAAATTTCAATCCTAACCTTACAAAAATTCAGAGACCCCAGAGTGATGATACTAGTCAGTATTTATTCTGCACTTATTATGTGCCAGGTATTGTTTTAAGTATTTAAATGTATTATCTCATGTAATCCTCCCAACAACCCTGTGATGTAGGGTCTGTTGTTATCTCCATCACAGCTGACAAAAAGGTGGCAGAGAGAGAGTAAGCATTTGCCTGCAGCCACAGAGTTAAACATTAACACGGGAACTGAGGCTTAGGCAGTCTGGCTTTAGAACATACCTACCTAGCCAGTCCTCCAACTGACTTATTACTTTAAAAATTCAAAATTTCTAAAAACATGTGGCCTGGCATGAAGCTTGTAAAAATCTTGGAACATCTGTGATGAGAACGTCGGTATGTCTTTTGGCCAAAGCAAGATTTCTTTTCAAGTTGATTTCTACATGTGGACATTTCCATATTCTCACTCTTAATTTTTAATCTATTATTTTATATTTAAAATTCATTTCATGATTGATCTGTTAAAAGAAAAATCAGTATTTACTAGTACTGTTACAACTGCTATTGCAACAATTATTTTTGACTTATGGTTTGAATCTGCTCCATGGCATCTCTCATGGGAATTTGTACTTCCCTCAGCTCCACTCAAAGGTTAAATTTGCCCAGGTACTTTTAGCTTTCATGGCAGAAAATCTCCAAATTTATTCTGGTTATTTGAGAGCAAACCTAATAGTGAGGTAACATAAAAGGGTGTTTCTAAAGCTATTGTATTTCAGCACCCAGCAATAGCATAATCTTCCCCCTATGATGTCAATAAGCATCCCTTATATTTATATGGTATTTTATCTTATTTATCAATGCATTTGATCCCTAAATAATCTTTGAAGGCAATGAAGCAAGGGTTATAATCATCTTCATTTTAACAATGAAAAAACTGAAACTTGAAAAGGTTTAATGGCCTATAGAACCAGTTAAGAGTTCAAAGTGTGATATAAGATCATCTAAACTTATATCAACCCATCAAACAGAGCTCGGGCAAAAGCCTATGTTCCCTATGAGGTGGAATCCACGTACAGAACATGTAATGATCATATTGACACAAAACATGAATGGGGGCCACAGTTTGCAGGTGGAGAACTATGACTCATTTTGTACAGGGCATTAGGTTTTCTAAAATGTCCTTCTTACCTTCCTGTTTCACAAAAGAATAAAACAGGAAATCAGAGTGTTAACTCAACAGATTATCTGAATAACAGTTTATATATATTAACTATAAAGATATATATTTAAAATTTTATGCAAAGGAACCAGTATTTCACTTGCAGTTTTCTCCAATGATCATATTAGACAAGATGTTTGCTGTGTTTTGAATGTGTCCCTTCCAAAATTCAGGGGTAGCCAATATGATGCTAATAGGGGTGAGACCTTTAAGAGGTGATTAGGCATGAGGGCTTCTCCCTCACGAATGGAATTAAGGCTTATAAAAGAGGCTTTGTGCAGCATTCTGATAGCTTGCCCTTCCGTCTTCTGCCATGTGAAGATGTGGTATGAGGCACCACCCCGGAAGCAGACAGCAGACCTCGCCAGACAACCGAACCTGCTGATGGCTTGATCTTGGACGTCCCAGCATCCAGAAATGTGAGCAAATAATTTTTTCCTTTATAAATAACTCAGTCTCAGGTATTCTGTTGTAAAAGCACAGAACAAACTAAGATAACATGTAACTACCGAAAGATTTCTACCTTATGGTACCTGCCTCCGTGGAGGATACAAATTTAGAATAGAAACCAAAAAGAAAAAAATGAAAATTATAATATAACTAACATCACTTTTTCCAAATTTCTGACATATGAAGATTGAAAATAATCCTGCAAGTTCACACAGAACTTCATAATTTCTATATCCTCATTTGAATCTTATAATCACTAAAAGCTCAGTAAGACTATTGCCCTCTTTTAACAGATGAGTTAACATATGGATAATAACCTTGTGCATTCAAGCCCAGTCTAGTGACTTTTAGGCTGGACCATATTATTAATACCTGCACACACGGCACTGAACCTAGACGTGGGCGATATTCTCACCTGACACTATTGCCTTAGGACGCCAATTAGTCTTACTTGGGCTTTTGTTTCTCCATTTAGTGCCCAAATACCCATAAGATATTGTTAAAATGATTTAAAGAGTCCTAAGATGCACACAAAATATACAAAGCATCCAGCCCAGACTCCTTATTTCCAAATTTAAAAACAAAGACTAAGGGACAGACAGTGTCTTGATAAGATCTGGTAGCAAGCCATCATCAGAGATGAGACTTGAATCCAGGGCCTTTGGGCTCTCAGTACGGTACTCTTTTGAGCTGCACCAAACTATCTCCCAGGTGTCCTACCTTAAGTATTAGTTTCTTCCCACTAGTAGGCGCTGTTGCCTGAGCATGAGGAATTTCTCCCTCCACATGATGGTAAAATTTCATTGTAAATTGGAATATTATGTTGGACCTGCAAGGTCTACAAGATGACTCCTGCATGATTCCGGAACAAGGTTAACTCCATTACCATTGGAACTATTTCTCTCTGCAACACTGGTTGAACATCTGGGTACTCTCAAAATCAAAGGAATGGCAGCAGCAGGTGAGGTAGTGGGTCTTGCAAAGGTGCATGGGGGTCAAATAAGACAAAGCTCTGGTCCCTGTTTGATCACAGTTGGTATAAACTGATTGTTTGATTCACTGGTGTTATTTGTAACAGTCATTTGAGGGAAAGTTTCCAGTTTCTTTTTCTTTTTTTTTAAGAATACAAACTACTTAAGTGGGATATGTGGTAAATCTATGGATAGAAAAATTAGATTTTGTGTGTGTGTGTGTTTTTTTTTAGAGGCAGAGTCTCACTCTGTTGCTCCAGGTAGTGTGCAGTGACATCATCATAGCTCATTGCAACCTCCAACTCTTGGGCTAAAGCAATCCTCTTGACTCAGCTTCCTAAGTAGCTGGGACTACAGGCATGTGCCGCCATGCCCGGCTAATTTTTTCTATCTATGTATCTATCTATTTGGTAGAGATGGGGTCTCACTCTTGCTTAGGCTGGTCTCAAACTTCTGAGCTCAAGCCATCCTCCCTACTTGGCCTCCCAGCGTGCTAAGATTACAGCATGAGCCACCACACCTGGCCAAGAGTTGGGTTTTGATTCTAACTGTACCATGTATATGATTTGTGACTTGGGCAAGTTACTTCATCCATTTGAGCCATAGGTAGAGCAAAAATAGTAACCTCAGCCCTAGGTACCTCAAAATATTACTGGGAGGAGGTATACATATACATATACATATAAATATATATGTATCAATAAAGTGTAGGAAATTCCTATAAGACGTATGGCTGTAAAACAAACTTTCTTATGAATATTGATATAAATCACATGCACAATAGAATGTACTTATATGTCTGAGGCTTCTATCGACAGATCATATTCTAAGGCATTTCTATACAAAATCCACATAGTGGAATGCAAGATTGATGTGAGTAGATTGGTTTTTAATATATTCGTGCCTTACAAATACTGGCAATGCTGTATATATTCTCAGTAGAGTGGGCAGACGGATGCCATGAATACTTGACACATAATGTGACATCAGGGCTCAGAGACCCATGAGCATTAAGTCACAACTTCAGGCCATCTCCATTCTTGCATCTCTGTAAAATCCTCACTGCTAAACTGCAGTCTGCATCTGATTCCATCTCTAGCCCTTGCATAGCAACACTGAGCTCTCCGAGTGCTGAGGTGACGTCTAGGGAACAGTTATTAATACACATATGTATGTACACAGTATGTGAAAATATGCAAGATTGAAAGCAATTAGTGCATTACTTTTAGGTAATACTTCTCACTGCGACTGTGCTCCTGGAAAAACTCCTCTTTCTCTACAGAGGCTTGCACAGTCATCTGCTATCACTTTCCAGAATGTTTGGGATAAAAATGGTGTCATTTTAAGGAAACACACTTCTCAATTTTCTTTGTTAACATCTGAATAAAACATGAGAATGTTCCTACTTTTCTCCTCTCTTCTTTCATTCAGAGAATAAGTCCCTCACAATCCTGCTTTGTGTGTGAGAGAAAATAAATAGTCACCCTTCTTTGCCACCTTCCGATTAGCAGAATCACTGGTTTTTAAAGTAGAAAAGTTTAAATTCCATTCCACTAAAATCCACTAGCCCTCATAACTTCTGAGTTGAGGAGCAATGCTTTATAATAAGAACATAGCAAGAAATCACATTTCTACTCTCCAAGAGGTAGAAATGTGAGATCATCAGAGCAGTGGAAGAAAGGCACAGAGAGCTCTACAGGAAGGGTTTGGTTGGGACTGAAGGTGCACTTTCTGGACCACATGAGAGTTTGGAAAAATGGAACACTGCCCAGGAAGCCATGTGCCTGGGCTAACCACATTTTCTCTCTGTTTCTCCCTCCCATAACATGAATACACTGAATCAAGTGTTTTTCTAAGGACCTTCTCAATCTTCGGTTTTGCATCCAACATAAAATTTTTAAGATGAACACACAAGCTAAATTTAGATTAAGGTTGACTTAGGGTAAAAATAATCTACTCAATGGTGACCTGGCGGCAAACTTTCAAGACCCCAAATTTGCTGAAACACAATAAAGTTATGAGAAAACTGGGCAAGTAGAAATGTTCTATTTATGCCAGTGGAGTATTTCTGGGTGATTCCTCTTGTACTAACATAGTTTCCATATTTAGATTATCATATTCAGTAAACACTTTTAATTTTTACAAGATGACTGACTAATACTCAAGTTTCCAATAATTAGTGAGATAAGTCAAGAGCTCTCCCTTACTAAAATTTATAGGGAACTCCCAGAAACCATGTAAATCCACAGAAACTGCATTAAAACAGATATAAGTTCAGTAATGGGCCCTTCTATCAGCTACTGCTATGTGCTTTTATTTGAAATTCTGCCTTGGGCAAGATATACCACACAGGGGGAGTGTAAAGTTGAAGGTCTTTAGCAAAAATTTGGACTGTAAACACGAGCTTGGCATTATCAGCATTCTGTTAAGTTCAAAGAAGATATAGTTACAACAAATACAGCTTGCTTTATTTCTGAAACAAAACTTTGTACATATTTGTGGCCATACTACTAATTAACCTGTAGATTGTTCCTTTCGTCTACACACTTTGTTTTCCTCCCCCCTGTTACAACATGTTGGGGTTATTTTTTTCCATCTGGAATATAAGCAAAATGTTCTCTTATAGGCACTAGAGAGAGAATGGTACACGTGATTAAGGGACTGGAGAGATTGACTTGTACAGAAAAACTAAAGGAACTACATATGCACACATAATGAGGCTGAAGTATGACTACAGAGTGCTGTGATGATGGTCTGTAAACACTGAGGAATAATTTAGCTTGGCGCACGTGGTACCACTGGGAGTGATGGTGTACTTTAGAGAAAAGAGAAGATCTTTATTAAAGAAAAAAATTTAAATGTTTAAGATGCTATCCATTCCACGTAACCAAAACATTGGCACCCTGTAATATTCTGAAATTAAAAAAAAAGATGCTGTCCGTGTAATATAGCAAAATGGGAACATGAATGGTAGTTGGAAGAGCAATGGAATTAAGAGTCAGAAGACATGGGTTATCCATACCATATATGGCTGTGTAACCTCGGAAAGGTCACTTAACCACCATGGGCCTTAGTTTCCTCTTTTGTAAATTTAAGTGTGAACCAGAATTAGAGACTTTCAAAGTATGCTCCAAAGAACCCTAAGAATCTTGAGGATCCTGCTCTCCTGATGGGGAATAGGAAGAAGGATGAAGGGGACGAGTGATTGCCTAGAGCCCTCTATCCTGTTTCATCTCTATATCATCAGCTTTATTCTGAGGAATTCATCAACTTATTTAATAAAAAAGTTTATATAAGAAATTTACTGACTTAAGAAGTTTACAAAAGGTATTAAAGATCAATTTTATGTCCACTCCTGTTCTAAAGACTCCTTACAAGGCAGAAGATTCATTAAAGTTATGCTTTTACAAAACATTTACTGAGTACCTACTCATGTGCCAACATAGCAGATAGAGCACTAAGACAGATGTGCTCATTACCCTCATGGACTCATATTCTAAATGTAACTTTTAATACAGGATTGCACAAATGAAGAAGAATAACTTAAGTAACTTCCTGTAAGACTGAAAATAATTAATTCAATTTAACATTTATTGAGCAGCTACTACCAATCTTTAAGACTCATGATAGATAAACATTTAAAATAAACAGATATTGTGACTCCTGATACCTGCTTTCCCTAGAACACATGAACACATATAATTACAACATAATATAATGAAGGCTATTAAAGAGCCATACGGAAATACCGTAAGAGTCATATAAGAAAGCAATTCATTTTTTCTAGAGACGGGCTCACATTGTGAGAGGAAGGCTAATCAAATAAAACTTTGGAAGAGAGACAGTCGAATCAGACTATGAAAGCTAAGTAGAACATTTTAGGTAAGTACAGAAAAATATGTGTGTGTGTGTGTGTGTGTGTGTGTGTTTGTATGCATTTATAAGGAGCTTTGGTAGCTGCAAGTAAAATATTAAACTCACAAAGATTTTTGAACATGTTTGGCATTGTCCAGTTTCTATTAGTATGTGGATGCCCCTCACAGCCTAAGAAGGCATCAAACTATAAGGAGAGAGAAGACACACACCAAAACCAAAGACTGACCAGACCAGATTTCAAAGAGAAATCTAGGCTTCAGTGATCTATGAACCAAAATGAAGGTAAACAAGGATAAAGCTTCTGCACAGCTAAGGAAACAATCATTAGAGCAAATAGACAACCCACAGAACAGGAGAAAATATTTGCATGCTATACCTCTGATAAAGGGCTGATAACTAGAATCTATAAAGAGCTCAAACAAATCAGCAAGAAAATATCAAACAACCCATTGAAAAGTGGGCAAAAGACACGAACAGAAACTTTTCAAAAGAAGATAGACTATTGGCCAACAAACATGAAAAAATGCTCAATACCTCTAATCATCAGGTGAAATGCAAATCAAAACCACAATGAGATACCACCTCAGTGAGAATGGCTTTTATCAACAAGTCCCAAAACAACAAATGATAGTGGGGAAACTGGCTTCTTATCATTTTCCTATTTTGTGACTAGTTTTCTTTCTGTTCTTCTTCTGAATGTTTTCCTCTTTACCATTGCCAAGGGCTTCCTAATATTTGGAGATGTTCAAGCAGAGTGGTTGGGAATTCTGTAGCTGGGATGCCAGCTTCAGGGGAAGGTGAAGTACAGTGCCTTTTTAAAGTTCTTTCTAGCTCTGAAATTCCATGATAAGTCACTTCTACATGTATACTTCATTGGTTGGTTGACTGATCATAGAGACATAGTTGAGACATAATGTGCCCTTCATATATATAGTAACAGACTCCTTGGATTAATCTCTCAATTTTATCTCTAACACACACGGAAAGGAGCTTGTGGCTTGGCTGGTGTTCTGGGCTACTCTGCTACTCTTGAGTGTGTCTGCATGCTTCTACCTTGCAGGCCTAAGGAACCACTTCCTCTGGATGGACACACCTGACCTCAGCACAATGTGAAGTGGAACACGGCCTCAATTCCATTTCAAATGTTCCCTCGCCTTTGTGCCTCCTGCTACGTCTGCTACCAGAGCCAGCTGAATTTGGTCCCAAACCTGCTCATGTCATTTTAACTCATTATTGTAATCGTACTAGTTAATCAATTATTATGTAAATTAATAAAAAAGAATAAAAATGTTTCAATATCTTAAAATAAAATCTAAGTAGAATGTTTTGCAAAAGTTCCATAAAGACATTTCACTTAGAAAAAGAGGGTAAATTTCAATTAGGTATGGATAAGCACACTTTAAAATATTAGTGGGAAAAAAACATAAATATCTCAACGCATTCTGCACCCACATCGTTTCACAAATGTCTTTCCTTCTGCTTTAAAGAAACCCAAACTGGAACTCGTAGAGGATCCATTACAACATTACTCACTATAATGTGCACCAAACACAAGGTTAACAGCCATCACTCAAATATGCTTTGGCCATATTTCAAAAACAAATTGGTGAAATGTACATTTCCTTATTTATTTTATTGAGGTGTAATCTATATACAATAAATAAATCCATTTAAAGTGTACTTTTGGATCAATTTTAATAAAAGTATAGGCCCTTATAACTACTACTATGATCAAGTTCTAGAACATTTCCATCACCCCAAAAAATTCCCTTGTGCCCCGTTATAGTCAATCCTTTCCCTGCCCTCAGCCTTAGGAAACTATTGATTGTTTTCTGTCATTATAGATTGGCTTTATCTTTTCTAGGATTTTGTAAAAATGGAATTATGTAGTAGGTACTCTTTGGGGGAAGGCTCTGGCTCCTTTTGCTCAGCATCATGTTTGTAAGGTTTTTTCCACATTATTGTGCATATTAGTAGTTCATTTTCTTATAACCGATGAGTTGTATGCCATTGTATAAATATAGCATAATTTCCACATCTTTGCAATTGTGAATCATGCTGCTATAAACATTTGAGTACAAGTGTCCTTTTTATGAAATGTCTTTTTTTCCTTTGAGTATTTACCTAGTAGTGGGATTGCTGGATCAAATGATGGGACTACTACTCAGCCATAAAAAAAAATGGTGAACCAATATCTTTTGTAACAACCTGGATAGAACTGGAGACCATTCTTCAAAGTGAAGTATCACAAGACTGGAAAAACAAACAACACATGTACTCAATATTAAATTGGAACTAATCGATCAACACTTACATGCACATATGGAAGTAAAACTCAAGGAAATCAAGCAGGTGGGACAGGGGCAGAGGGGATAGGTAAATTCACACCTAATAGGTACAATGCACACTGGGTAATGGGCACACTTATAACTTTGACTCAAACTGTACAAAAGCAAATTATGTAACCAACACATTTGTACCCCTGTAATGTTCCGAAATTAAAAAAACACAAATAAACGAAATAAACAAAAATAAAAATAAATGTAAAAAATAGCATAATTGATCCTTTTCACCTGTTGCTGGACATTTGGATTGTTTCCTGTTTTGCCTATTATAAATGAAGCTGCTATCAACTTTGTGTACAACTCTTTGTATGGAAAAAAAAGTTTTCATTTTCCCTGGGTTAATATCTAGGAGGAACATTTCTGGGTCACATGTTGAATGAATGTTTAATTTTTTAAGACACTATCAAACTGTTTTCCAAAGTGTCTGTACTTTACATCCTTCCCAGCAGTGTATGATACTCACCAGCAGTATATGAGAATTTCAGTTGCTCTACCTTCTATAATAGTCAAAACTGGGTATTGTCAATCTTTTAAATCTTCTAACTTATCTATCCATTCTAATTCATATATAGGGGTACATCACAGAGTTTTATTTTATTTCTCTAATGGCCAAAGATTTTGAGCATTTTTCATTTGCTTATCGGTTATTGGCATATTTTCTTTAGAGAAGTATCTGTTCAAATCTTTTGCCTATTTTAAAATCACATTCTTTTCTTCTTATTGAATTGTAAGAATTCCTTCTATATTCTGGACGCCAGACCTTTGTCAGATACACATATACTGCGCATATTTTCTCCTTGTATGGGGCTTGCTATTTCATTTTTTAACGGTGTCTTTTAAAAAACAAGTTTTAGAGTTTTTCATGAAATCAAATTTATCATGTAATATTTCTCTGTCTCTCTCACAATTGGGATTCCCCAGTCATAATACATTTTAATTAGCTCAGCAGACCCAAATGTACTAAACAAAGTTCTATCGAATTTTTTCCCATAAATTTCTTGATTTTAGTTTACATAACATGTTTGGGAAAACATCATGCTTCTTTTACTCATTTGCTTTCTGAAGATATTAAAAACTAGTGTTTTAATTTTCTCTTTGAGGGAAGGATATGGTGATACCAGGGAAACAAACTGATATTTTTTTATTTATTTTCTCCTTCATAAGGGCATTTATATGTATATCAAATTAATGTTTTGCCTCAAATTTGTTTATTTGCTAAAAATAATAATTGTGCATGTTCATGGAGAACTGAGAACAGGCAGAGGATCAGCAGAGAGATTTTACATTTTATCAGAATTAATGCCTTTTTGATATTAAACAAACAGAAAAAACACCCTCTATTTTTCCTGGTGGGGGAAAGATGACAATCATTTTCCAACTTACAAGAATCAGATTTAAGTGTTTCATTATGATGAAGTCATCTCTCATGGATCACTCCAGAAGGATACGAATTTTATAACCTGCTGAGTGCATCAAATAAGTTTCAGTGTACGATCACAACCTGAAGACAAAAGACTTTTAAATGGTCCTCACTCTATAGGTTCAGGCTTATTTTTCATTTCTTACCATTTATTGAACCTGAAATATTTAAAGTAAGTTATGTGGTCCTAAAGTATAAAGACTCCTTATAAAAGTCTGCTCTTCACTAATAAGTGAATGTAATTTTTCTAATGCTATGGAATAAAATATTCATAATGGATTAATGTGAAACGACAGAGACACAATTAAATGTAATTTCCCTTTATTAAAATTGATGTAGGATATTGGGCTTAGATAGGTATGCTCTACTAGAAAATATGAATATAACAGAGCATAAAACACATTACTTTCTTACAGTCCTAAAATGTTAGAGAGATTATGCACTAAAGTCCACAGGTAGATACATTTATTCATTGGCATTATTATGAGAAAATGAAAGCTCAGAGCCCATTAGGCAACATGGTCCCTGTTACAAAAGCACCATTTAGCAAACTAGAGCACCAGAATAATTGACTTGAGGATGCCCATGTTAATATCCACATTTTCTCTCATAAAGACAACCTGGATTCCTTCTTGCCTTACAGAGTCTGTTAGTACATAAACAGATACATTTTGGCCTTGGATATACACGGATGACACAACTGCTGATTTCTGTGGACATTCAATTTGAGAAGCAAAAGGTAAATTTTTTTATAACACCTTAGTATCAACACTCAAGATTTTTTATAACTCCTTAGTACTAACAAAATCAAGACAATGAGAGCCGATGAATGGTAGTCATTGACCATTTATTTACCTTCACAAAACATCAGAAGGCCTTCTTAGTCAGAAGACCTAAGAAGTAATTTTCAGAGATTATTATAAAATGGCACTGTTGTTAGTCAAACTGTGTTATTATCAAGCACACATAAAGGCTCATTTCAAATTCTGGCCTTTAGCAGGAAATAAAGATAGAATGACTGCTACTCAAAGAGCCATTGTAAATTCTGGTCCTTAGGAGGCTCATAGATAACACTATGATATCAATGCAAAGTTGGTTTTCAAGGATATTTGTAAATAACTAACTCTCATGTTCAGTTACAAGCCCATTATCCCAGAAGGAAACCAATTTTTAAGAACTTTCAGATTTATCTTATAACCTCTCCTCAGTTTCCTTAGAATTTCACCTAAAGTATAAAGCACTCCTTATAAAAGGTAATGTAATTTTTCTAACACTATGGAATAAAATATTCAGAATTATTAATATTAATATTTAGAATTATGCATTGACTCATCACTTGAAATTGAAAGCCCTCCATTACAGAACAATAAAATGTGGACCCTTTATACATCTTCTAAGAACCAGCAAAGACCTTGGACTTTTGTTTCCTAACTGTTTCATGTTTTTCAATCTACGTCTTTGTGCTTGCGATATTTCTACATTTTGGATGCCTTGCAACTCATTTTCACCAATCGCAATCATACCTTATATCCAAAGACCATCTCAAATGCTGTCTTCTCCAAGAAGCCAAACAAGAAATCAGTCCTTTCCTCCCTGGGTTCCTCCCTTCCTTCCTTTTCTCTTTCTAATGAATATTGCAATGTTTTTCCCTCTGTGAATTGCCTATTTAAAACTTTGGCTCATTTTTTTATTGAGTTGTTCATGAAGCCTTTCTTTATACAACCAGAGCATATATAACTTCTTCCTGCTTCAAAGTATTGTAGAGATCTTAACTCTTTCCAGGCAATCATGATAATTCATTTTGTGCTAAAGATATTTATATAATTGTCTAATCCACCTACAAGATCTTGAGGAAAGTTTATAGCAGGAACTGTGTTCATTTGTCTATGTACTCCATGAGGATCCCAAGCAATGCCTGATATTGAAAGTATATGCACTGGCAAGCCATCATTTTTTAGATGATTTTTATTTTTAAAAAACATAGGACAGTGAGTTTTTATAAGAAAGGAGTCTGATATTTATTCCAGCTAATGTTCTCATAGTCAGAGTTGAAAGGTACATCATTAATTGGCTTATAGGAATTATGTCTTGCTGATGTCAAATAAAAGAATAAAGTGAATGTAACTTCTGTAACAAAAATCAAATATACATAGCATCAGGGATTCAATTAAATGTTCAAAATTAAGAGTAAGGGGACACCAAAAAGGTTGGCTGCAGCAACTAAGAGACTATTTATATCTATGAATAAAAGCAGCCTACACTTTTATCATGTGGATATGTTTGGAAATGGGAATCCATTGCAACTATGTAAGTATCATCAGAGTAAATTAAAGAGCTGTAGATTTACTACTAGCATAGAATAAGATTCTCCATCTGGCCTCCTAAGCCGTATCACTCTATTTTAAGAACAATTAGAAACAAGGTTTCTGAAGTCACATTCTCTGCCTTTAAAACCTGGCTCTGTCACTTACAGCAGTGTGACCTTTGGCAAGTCACCTGACCTATCTGGGCATAAGTTGCCTCATCTGTAGATATAATAGTATCTACTATACTAGGGTTTCTAAAGGAATTAGACAAGTCAGTACATATAAAGAGCTTTGGATAGTACCTAGCACATCCACAAATACCATCTTGTTACTGTTATTGCCAAGGGGGTCTGCAGATCGACTACATGACCATTTCCTATCATCTGAAAATAACACTTCTGGAGACTCATTTGCTATAAAATTTTATTTCCTGATAATGAAATAGTAGACTTCTGGTTCAGGATGGTGGACTAAGAACACAATTGTACTCTAAGACTCTACTGAAATGAAAGTATACCAGTACCAAAAATAATAAGTAACAGCAAAAATTGTATGGGGGGAAGTATGTGAGACAAGAAGGTTATAACCACCAAGATATTTCAATATATGTCTGGAAAATAGAAAGCAGATGAGATCAGGTTAAGTGGAATAAGCCATATTCTAGAACAAGGTAGGATGGAGCTGAGAAAGAGGTGAAAAGAAAGGCTATACTATAGACCATCTAAGTAACACAGATTGTTCTCATCTAAGGGTGACCGATGATAATTACCATTACAATTTGAATCACGGGGTTTGAAAAGCTGGACCAAAGCTTCCACAGTCCTTTACCTAGAGCACACTGCCACTTTCCCTAAGGCCACTAGACATTTCAAAAATCCATAACTGCTACATTCAGCTATAAGCCATAGCCAAAATCAGCCAAAACTCAGTCTGGCGTTGAAGTGGTATCTGAGTCTAGAACTGCTTAAGACCAGAAAGAGCACTGCTGGAATGGTTCTTCCTTTACCGCACAGCTGAGGACACACGGGAAGCAGAGACGGCATCAGTAGTTTTCTTAGCTCCTCCAAAAGAGCGAAAAAATTAGGGTGATCAATAAGGGGTTCTGAAATTCACCCACAGGAGATTTACTCTGGGCTGCTAACCTGTCTGCCGCGGTTTACGGGCCCATGGGTACACTAGGAAGGGCTCTTTGGTAAAATGCTGGCTCACAGAATCTTTGAGCCAGAAGAGAAAACCTCCACAAATCTCCCTGTTTCTTAGAGATGGAGCCAGAATTAGAATCCAGGTTTCCCACCTTTCGACCCAGGGATGTCTTCTCTATCCCAGTCACAACATTTCTTCCTTGTTCTTTGAAACATTCCTATTTTGCTAGTTAGTTCTATGTATGTATTTTTCAAAAAGTCTTTTATAATTATAAAAATAACACATGTTCATTGTAGAGAATTTGAAAATTAAGGAAAATTGTAGAAAAAAATCAAAATTATATATAATCTGCTGTTTACATTTTAATATGCTTTTAAGACTATCCATATTTTTATATAAATTTGATAATATTGAATATACAAATTTAACCTGTGTTTTCTCCACAGAATATTTTCCCAAATCATTTAAATTTTTTAAATATAGTTTTTGATAATATCTCATCATTTAGGATCTACAATATTTTATTCAACAGATGCCCTTTCTATTTGTCATTATAAGTTGTACACCAGTGAACATTTTCATAAGTAGATATTGTTCCAATGTATATTTCTTTAGGATGCAGGTAGATAAATATACATATTTATATATATATAGATATATATCTCTATCCATTTATCCATAAATCTATCTATTTATTGATTGATCCATTCATCCATCTGTCTGGATTGAAATGTATGAGACATTTAAAGTTCATGAGGAACACGGCAAAATAATTTTCTAGAAGAGTTGGGCCAATTTACACTCTTGCCTGTTGCAAATGAGAGTAGTTCTTTTCCTAAATCTTTGCTAATTTCATAGGTGAAAAACTAGATTTCTGTTAATTTAATTTTCATTTCGTACTAGTGTGAATGAAATTCTTTTAAGTTAATTATCCATTTGTATTTATCTCTTTAAGAATGATTTACATCCCTCATCTAACCCTATTGGGATATTTGCATGAAAATTTTCATACAAACAGCTTTGCTTATTATATTCACTGCAAATATAATTCCCATTTGTCTCTGACATTTACATACACTTTAGTATTTTTATTGTCAAACCTACTGATAATTTCTTTTGTGACTGTTCTTTATTTTATAGTTATAAAGCATAAAGAAAACACTTCCTCAATATTAGATCAGATCAATATTTATATTTCACCCTAGTTTTTTTTTTAAGTTGTTAGTTTTTAAACATTGAATTTTTTAAACCTATCTGGATTGTGTAGATCATTTGAGTTAAGGGTCTATCTTTTTCTGAAAGCACTACTTTTTTTGATAAGCCACAACTCTTATTTTTAAAATAGTTTAACTTTTTAGGAGAGGTTTGTGGCTGGTCTTGTCTACCTTTTCTAATTAATCTACTCTCCACATTCTGCTCATCCAGACCACTTTGTCCATGAAGACTTCCCTAAATCACGATCCCTCTAACTATGGATTAGTTGGCCTTTCCCATGTCTACCTTTTCTGACTGCCACTTTGTCACTTGTTTAGACATACAACAATTTTCAGTGTTAATCACTCTACTATTTATATCTGACATATTATTGTGAAAGTATTTGGGGGACATTGCCCTTTCTCGATAACTTTACAAATATCATTACATTACATACAATCGGGATTAGATCACCATAAATGTTACTTAACTGATTTATTTAAGTACCTATAATAAAGCTACTGTTGATATAATTAGGACAGCTCTTCTGAAAGATTAATCAGGCTGCTTAATTGCCTGAAACAAACACAGAACAACCTGTGAGGAACAAGATTAAAAAATTTAACCTTGGGGTCAGTGCATTTTGTATTATACAGGCATATCTGGCTTAACCAAAAGAATCATGCTCAACAGTGTGTTTTAATGTCTAGGTATAGATCATTTGAGCTATCTGTTAAAAAAAATTCTGTTTACGATCAACAAAGACTTGAACTACTCCAATTTGAACCACATCTGCATATAATTTCCAAGGGTATAATAAGTGACTGTTGGGTTCACACGTAGAGTATGGCATTCTGGAATTCAGGGAATGGGGTGACAATGAGTGGCTCCAATTTCAAGCAAGACTCAACACCCTTAGGCTCTTGACCATATGCTCCCCAAACCTATCAGTGTTCCTCCTGGACTCTTTTCAAATTCATCAAATGCATCCTTTCCACTGAAGTCACTGGGAGGGATGACAATCTTCACAGGTCATCTAATCCATGCACCTGCCTTCAGGCAGGGCTGCTCTTAAAGCCACCCCAGACAGATGGTTCTTTGCTGTTCTCAAAATTCCCCGGGGAAGGAGGTTCTACAGGCTGCCACAATAATCCATTCCCATGTCTCCCAGTCACCCCTAAGACACTGAATCCTAAGCATTTAGTTAATAGCAGGTGGCAATGAGACAACTCTTTGTCTCTCCCCGAGGAATTGGAAGTTGGCCAAATTAGCCATGGGGCAATTGCCAAAGTGTACAGGAACCCCAATGCTGCTCTGAGCTTTATAAATATCAAGTTAAGTTGGGGTATTTAGTGTTCCCAGCTGACAAAATACTAAATTCACCAATTTGAACAAGTTTCATAATGCTCAGTCAGGAATTTACATGTCAGTAATAAATTTCAAGGCTTAAATTCTTTCAATTTTAAAAAATCGGAATAAATAACAAGGATAGAAATAATTTAGAAATAAATTTCTAAATACTTCTTAAATAGAAGAACAATTGAATTATAAAATATTTTAATAAATTAAAGAAGATATCAAAATCCATGGAATGCAGATAGTCAAAGGGGGGTATTTATAAATTTAAATGCTTTCATTACTAAACAAAGAAGGCATTCAGAATAAGGTACTACAAAAATGAATAACTAAATAAACTAAATCAAATTAGAATGTAGAAATTTATAAGGCTAAGTATTAAAAATAATGAGTTAGAAAGCAAGCAAACTCGATACACTCATACCCCACCCCCCCCACACAGACATACCTTAGGAAAGCTTAACTAAGGCAAGGGAGAAAGGGGGAGAAAAAACAGTCAAAGCAAAAAAGGAGATAAAATGCTGAGGTAGGAGGACAGCTTGAGCTCAGGAGTTTGAGGTTGCACTGAGCTATAATGATGCCATTGCACTCTAGCCTGGGCAACAGAGTTGGACCCTGTCTAAAAAATAAGTAAATAAAAATGAAAATAAATACATATATATAAATATAGATAAAAAAGATATTTTAAAAATTATGTAATATGCCTGTACAGTTGAAATGCTTACACAGCTGAAAATCTTGATGAAATATGATTTTTTTAGCAAATATTAATATAAACAACCAGATGAATTCCAATAGAAGTAAAACAAAACAAAACAATAACAACAACAACAAAACTTTAGCACTGAACTTTAGCACTGAAGAAATTGAAAAGTTTGTTAATATAAGTTTGTTAAAGACTTAAATGTAAGACTGGAAACAATAAAAATCCTACAAGAAAACCTACAAAATACTCTTCTGGACATTGGCCTAGGAGCAAAGAATTATTTATGAATAAGATCTCAAAAGCAAATACAATGAAAAGAAAAATAGACAAATGGAACTTAATTAAAGTGAAAAGCTTCTACAAAGCAAAAGAAATAATCAAAAGAGTAAACAGACAACCTGCAGAATGGGAGAAAATATTTGCAAACTATGTGTCTGACAAAGGACTAATATCCAGAATCTATAACGAGCTCAAACAACTCAGCAAGAAAAAAACAAATAACTTCATTAAAAAGTGGGCAAATAACATCAATAGACATTTTTCAAAAGAAGAGATATACAAATGGCCATAAGAAAAAATGCTCAGCATCACTCATCATCAGGGAAATGTAAATTAAAACCACAATAAGATACCATCTTACTCCAATTAGAATGGCCATTATTAAAAACTCAAAAACAATAGATGTTGGCAAGCATATGGCAAAAAAGGAACACTTACACTGTTTTGGGGAACATAAATTAATACAACTCTATGGAGATGAGTATGGAGATTTCTCAAAGAACTAAAAATAGATCTACAATTCAATCCTGTAATTTATGGGGTACCTACGCAGAGGAAGAGAAATTATTATATTAAAAAGATACCTTTATTCATATGTTTATCACAGCATAATTCACAATTGCCAAGATATGAATTCAACCTAAGTATCCATCAACTGATGAGTAGATAAAATGTGGTACATATATATAAGATGGAGTATTACTCAGTGATAAGAATGAAATAATGTCTTTTGCAGCAACTTGAATGGAAATGGAGGCCATTATCCTAAGTGAAACTCAGGAACAGAAACATAAATGCCACATATTCTCACTTGTAAGTAGGAGCTAAACTATGGCTACATAAGAGCACACAGAGTGGTATAATGGACATTGGAGACTCACAAGGAGGCGGGGTGGCAGGAGGTGAAGTATGAAAAATTACCTATGGGGTACGGTGAATACTATTCAGGTGATGGGTACACCAAAAGCCCAGAATCCACCACTATACAAGATATACCTGTAACAGAATTCAATTTGTATCCCCTAAATCTATTAAAATAAAAAAATAACAATTCAGTAAGTTGTTTGGATATATGTAAGCAAAATTCAAGAGTTTCCTTTCATACTAGCAATAACCACACAAATAGAAACAGAAAAACTCCTCAATAGTAAACAAAGAAACAAACAAACAAAAAAACCCAAAAAATCCTGAAAAAAACCTTGAATTATCTTGGAATAAAGTTATCAAAAAAAGAAAGAAACTATAAATAACTGCTGAAGTACATGAAACAATTCTAATAAAGGGAAAGAATTCTTCATTGGGGGGCTAATTTCAAAAATCGATCTCAGTACAGATAGTAAATTACTTTTCATAAGTATTAAAGAATTCTTTGGTTTTTCTATAGAGGCTTATTATTTTAACTGAAGCATACTAGCATGTATATGTACAGTATATACGTATACACACACTGGAAATTTATCGGAAGGGCACTATGGTAGACAGCATAATTGTCTCCCATAGACAATGAGGAACAAATGCTTGAAACCTGTGACTATGTTACTGAATATGACAAAAAAGCAGACATGATTATGTTAAGAGTTTTGAGATAGATTATTGACATTATCCAGGTGAGTCTTAAATATTGGAGAACCCTTCCCAGTTGTGGTCAGAGACATGACTGTGGAAATATGGTCAGAGATGCTGCCATGTTGCAGGCTTTGAAGATGGAAGAAGGAGACCACAAGTCAAGAAATGTAGGCAGCCTCTAGAAGATGGAAAAGGCAAGGAGGATTCCCCCCTAGAACCTGCAGTGAGGAATGCAGCCTTGCCAACATCTTGATCATAGCCCAGTGAGACCTATGTTGAACTTCTGACCTACAGAACTATAAGACAATAAATGTATGTTACTTTAAGCCCTAAATTTATGGTAATTTGTTATCATAGCAATAGAAACTAATACAGGTATCATAAACTAATACTGACACAAATCCTTTACAGTTGATAAAATTCCAACTCACATCATATCAAACCAATCTGAGAATGAAGACCAGAGGAGAAGCCCTATGGTATTTTTCTGTCTTGCCCACACGTCCCTTCCCCCTTGGCCCCTTGTGAAAGATGATTTGAACTAAGGTTACATATGATAAATGATAAATTCATTCACGCTTCCTTACAAATTCCCCAAGTATTCTCCTCTTAGTTCTACTCCAGCTATAAGTGAGTACCAAGATATACCTTAACTTGGGATAATTCACTCAATTCACAACTACCACTTTGTAAATAAGTGATACACAAAGAAAATGAGGTTTCCAGGGTTAACAACGACAACAAAAAAAAACCAAGGTTTAGCCTTGGCACTGCTATTATGTGGCTGTGGCTTAAACTCCTGTTCTCTCTGGGTATCATTTTCTTCATCAAAAAAAGATACAGAATTAGATGATTTCCAAGGTACTTTCCACTCTAAACACATAAAACTTTTAAGTAGGGATCAGGGCTTTGAAATGTTTTCTCTCTGAAGGTGCAACCAGCACAAACAAAACACATATGTATACACACACAATGATTTTCTGAAGATCTGCTTATTTTTGGAAAGTGGAAAATAATCTTTAAATCTACATGTAGTTTTAAAACCTGATAGTCCTCTTTCAGTTGAATCTGGTGGATTGTTCACATAATAATATTCTTATAGTATTACTGATATGTGAAAATCTGAATACACACAAAACACACCAAAAATGTAGTTGATCCGATTTGCATTTCTGCATACCTAGGCACTTCCTGTTTTGAACTGAATGAGAAAAAAGAGGGCAATACTATTTTTCTCATTCACAAGTCCCTTAAATCTATTCTCATAAATTTTCCAGCCCTACCATTCCCTGTGAAGTGGCTTTATAAAGTTATCTAGGAGTTATATGCAATAGAAATAGTTACCTCTTCATTTTTTTTTTATAAATCACTAATCCGATGTTACCCACTATTTGACAAGAGTAATAACTTCCCATTTCGCACAGAAAAACATCCCGAAGGATCTTTTCCATGACAAATCTATCACATAAGATCTTTCATCATCGGACCCCAGAGTCCTTATCCTTCCATGTCCCATCACTTCTCCCTCAACTCAATATTGCTTCAGTTCCAGAGAAGTTCTTTTAAGAAATCTGCAAAAATATCCTTCTGTTGCAGACATGCCGTGCTTTCCTACCTTCATACTTTTGCACATGCTATTCCTTCTATATGTAACACCTATCTTCTCTTTCTCTATTTGGAGAAATTCTATTCCTCTTTGAAGTCTTGACTCAGAAATCACCTCTTACTCTCCCTATTTTTCCCAGTTCTCCCCCGACATTCTCTCTCACAGCCACATGAGCAAAGCTCCTTTATCACATTTGTCACAAGGAAAAAGGATTATCATATATTTTTGATTCCTTAACTTCTAGTAGTCCGTGAATTTCTTGGGGGCAAAGGCCTCCAAATTTATTCATAGTACATTTTTTCCCAGAAAGGATTTATAGCAATTCAGATTCACCCCACCTAGGTCAGTAATGGACACATAGTAAGCTCTCCATAAATATTTACTTAACAAACCAACCAAATAACCTTATAATAATCTACTATGTCATTACTAGACATACCAATTGACTAAAGAAGAGAGATCACAGAAAATCTAGGTGATAATTCTCTCATTGGGTTTCATCATCTCTGTTATTTGTTCAGTTATCAAAGGAACAGAAATTGAAAACAGACACAAAAAAGCTATGCAACCCACAAATCTACTATTATGAAAATGTGCATTCCATACTGATGAGCTGTGACTTAACCAGAACCAAATGAATAGGTATAGACCAGCATAATATAATGAACTTATTCTCTCCTGACCAACTGATTTGCCATAGGATCCCAGGCATATTAACCACTCCCCCTTCCTTTTGCCTTGTATTCCTCTTAGAACCATCGAAAAGAACACTGTACATTCTAAGAAGGCAGTTTTGAGGAATAAACAAACAAAAAAAAATCACTTAACATTGAAAGTTAGAAGACCCGGGTTCTTATGTAGATATGCCATAAATGACATCAAAAAAAATCTTTGGTCCCCGTGTCCTTTAGTTGTAGATTCGCCCCCCATCCCCCTAATCCCTGGAGAGTATTTCTGCCATGTGATCACCCTAGCAAGGCCAAGAAGGATTTGTTTTCAAAAAACCTGTCAGATTGTACAAGGTGGTCAACTTTTGAAATTTTCTCTGTTTTAAACTTTTCACTCTTTTAGATTGGTCAACTATTTAGTTTGAATCAATGAGTCGTTGTTAATAATAGTAATGAGTCCAAAGTAGTGGTTGACTTAGTCATTTTCTTTTATGTATCACGTTTAGTGAGTAAGCCAGAGAAAGGTATAAAAAATGAGATATACAGACGTAAATTAAAGTATAGATTTCCTAGCCAATATGTTGAAAATTTGATATCATTTTGACTAGCACAAAAAGGTGAGAAGAAAGACAGAAATGAGCCAGTTAGGATATTTTTAAATGCAAAAGTAGTATGGTATTTTAAGATAATAAATTTGTCATATCTCCAAGTGATCAATAATGATACTTTCATTTGCTTAGCAACTTTTATCCTTTAGAGCCCTTTCACATCTATTATCTAAAATAAACAGGAGCCAAAGCCTGATCTCAAGATGTTTCCTGTATGTTAAAATAATTGCATTGCAAGCTGAAGGCATTATTTACATTTAGGAGATCTTAATTCTTTGCTTGCCTTTCAATAATTGATTGAATAAATATATATTGTGCTTATTTATCCCTGGCTTTAGAGTGGACAAATAAATAGAAAAAGTTCAGATGCTGGAAATGGCTTCTGAGTGTGAATGGAAATAAGGAATTCTAGAATTTATCATGGGATAAACTAGATTCTTCCAATGCCAAAATTATTCCCTGGCAATGTCTGTTTGCACTGAAATAGTAAATCACTAACTTGAGTACAAAAGGCCTGAAGTAATGGTGCAGAATTCAAATATAAGTAATTTAGTCTGTGGGAATAGTTTATGCACTGTGAAAGAGAGCAGAATGCTTGAATTACTCTTCCTCAAAAAAAAAAAAAAAAAAAAAAGAAAGAAAAGAAAAGAAAAGATTCCCAACATGTCTGTTTAAGACTACTACCTTTGGGTAACATGTACATGGCAAGTGATTAATGATACCTTGAAGAAGTGATTTTAACAAATATTTCTTAAACTTCGACATGCATACAAATTAACTGGCATAGAGATTTTGTTAAAATGCAGTTTCTGTTTTGCAGGTATGGGGTAAGGCCTGAAGTTCTGCATTTCTAACAATCACCCAGGTGAGGCTAATGCTGTTGGTCCACAGACCACATTAGAATAAAGATTTCAATTCAATGGTCTTTAATTTCTTCATCCATAAAATAAAGTGTATGGATTGTACAAATCTATGGTTTCTTTTAACCATAACCTTGTATTAGTTACAAAGATCTTAAATTAATATGTTTTATGTTATTTTCATTTGATTTGGGGTAAGAAAGTGTTCTTTCCAAAATCTAACTGATCTTTTCTTCTCTTTTGTTCCCTGTATAATTAAATACTATGATAACTTTTTTTTAAATTTTTATTTTTTTGAGACAGAGTCTCCCTGTGTTGCCTTGGCTACAGTGCAGTGGTATCATCATAACTCATTGCAACCTCAAGCTCCTGGGCTCGAGGGATCCTCCTGCTTCAGCCTCCAGAGTAGCTGGGACTACAGGTGCACTCCACTGCACTTAGCTAATTTTTCTTCTTTTTTTCCTTCTTCCTTCCTTCCTTCCTTCCTTTCTCTCTTTCTTTTCTTTTCTTTTCTTTTCTTCTTTTTTTTTTTTTTAGTGGAGACAGGATCTTGCTCTTGCTCAGGCTGGTCTCTTGAACTTTTGAGCTCAAGTGATCCTCCAGCCTCAGCCTCCCAGAATGCTAGGATTACAGGTGTGAGCCACTGTGCCTGGCCAATACTATCATAACTTAAACAAAGAACTTTCTTCCCCCCCCCCCACTCTAGCTATAGAAAGTATCTTCTGGATAAAGTCTTCAGCTTTTTGCTCTAAGACAGTTGGCAAAAAAGCAAGTTTGGATAGTTGGCTTTCCAAGGCTACTTTGTATTAATCTGAGTAATAGCTTCTCATATGGTTTGGAAAGGATGAACACAGAATTGGGAAGATGGGTGGCTTTCCAAACTTGATTACTAGAAGAAGAGGTAAGTCATATTCTTCACAGTGGATTTACAAATTTATGCCCTACTTTACTCCTATTCAAATCTAGCTCCAGACACATCAAACCAAATATTGATGTGTTTTTCAATATCAACCATTGTGAATTTTCTGTGTGATCATCCCCATCCATTGACATGGATAACAGGAAATTGACTTTGCACATTCAGTGTACACTCAATTTGTTTTATGTAAAGGCTTTTACTTGTCAGTTTACCATTTTGGAGTATGATGTCACCCCTCAATTGCAACTTATTTCCAGTTCTTAAAGAAAAATCTTCATTTTGATTCTTTAGAATCCCGCGTCCTTATGTTGAGATGCACTTTTCACCTTAATTTGCTTAAGATGCTAGCACACTTAAATGTACTTCTTTGCTACTCATTACTATTTTTATTTGGGAAGCAGGTAATCTATGTCCTGGTATGATTTGTGTAATTTAATAATCTTACAAAAAAGCCCTTTCATTCACTGTAGCTTTAGTTACGGTAAACCATATTTTTTTTTAGATGCGTGTTCACAGCTCCTGACAACATCAGTGAGTGTCACATGTGTATTGATAAGGGAAGGTTCTGGCTGAATGTTCTTTCTAAAGAAAGAACCACATTCGAACTCTAATGGGTGGCTCTGGATCACAAAAGGTATGCTCTGTATGTAAAATTTCCAAAATATCTTTATAAGATATTTATAATTCTTATAATCCATAATCCTCTTTGTTGCTTCTCCAAAAGGACTAAGTTTAATTTCGTTTTAGAAAACTGTTGGTTATTAATTTATTATTTATTTTTCAGATATATGTGGCAGTCATAACTTTGTGGTAACTACCACATATAGCTAACAAAACAAAACAACACAAAAGAACTGTAGAAATATATCTGCCTTCTAAGACATTCAGACCTAGAAATAATTCTCAGTCATTCTACGTGGCCAGGGTGGGTGCTGAGAGAGAGAGATAATCAAGAGTATTTGGGTTTATTATGAAAATAGATGATTAGGGAAATTATATAGTTTCCATAATTTTATTTTTCCTGTGTTCATTTTGCCTTCTAATATTTGGAGCAAGAAAGAATGCTAAAAGAAAGAAGGTGCAAATAGGATAGGGAAGAGAGCATCACAGAGAAGAGTGAAGGGCAAGGACAGGAATTAAAAGCTTGTCCCATGGGGTAATAGTACATTATCAGTCATGCCTAGTTTGTGGGATTCCTTGCTCCGTCTTTCTCCCAGTGGATGTCATACATTGACAGGAAAGAGATTTTTTCAAATAAATCTCCTCCTTTTCGTTAGCTGGCTCATCCATCGTAAAAGTTGTACATTGTATTACTGTTCAGTAGTTCAGAACTACTGCTTCCATATCCATCTAAGTAATGACAATAGAAATCTTGCAGTAACAAGCATGGTTGGTTTGCTTATGCAAAAACAGTGCCGTCTTCCTGCTTTGGACAAATGTCTGCAGGCTATCTCATCAGCAGTTTAATCACGTTAACATTTTCATATTTCAGAGATTGAATTACCTGATAGGAACCGATTTCTTTCAGTGATTTTTTTGTTGTTGATGTTATTGTTGATCTTGTTCATCTGTTTTCTCCCTGATTGCACAGACTCACCTAACTGGACAGCTGGAATATGTTAGAGAGCAGACCGCTCAGAGAAACAAAATTGTTGATTTCAAAAAATTTCCACAAGTTACTGGAAGATCTCTAAGACCCTTCCATTTCAAAAAGACTTGGATTTACATCTAATACAGTCTCTTTTTTTTATTTCAGCATATTACAGGGGTATAAATGTTTGGGTTACATATATTGCCTTTGCCCCACCCGTGTGAGAACTTGAAGTGTGTCCATCCCCTAGACAGTGCACATTGCACTCATTAGGTGTGTATATACCCATCCCCTCCTCCCCTCCCATCTGCCCAACACCCGATGAATGTTACTGCTATATGTGCACTTAGGTGTTGATCAGTTAATACCAATTTGATGGTGAGTATATGTGGTCTTTTATTTGAATTTATTTTCCTTTATCAAGAAGAATGCTCTCTGGAAGCAGATTAATAAATTGGTTACTTTTTCTGTGAATGCCTTTGGTGACTACTGAGACCATGAAAAATATAGAAAACAGTCTAATAAAGAAATTATATTAGTTAAAAGATTTTTCAGAATCTTGTGTATTTTTGTAACTGCTTAGGTCTGTTAATCTGGATCTCCTATTTGTGGTTCCTGCCCCCCAATCAAGTCAAAAGGTAAGTTCTCAAAGAGCATTATCAGGAAATACTTTTGTAAGGCCATGACCTTGCTGGCGAACAGACCTTTAACTAAGAAGAGAGATGTTTTGTATTTTAGGGAAATACTATAAGTCAATGTTAATGGAATTTTTTCTTGTTAAAAAAAGCATGAAACTGTGATGTCTTTTTTAGTTTCATATTTTGCCACGGTAATATTTTAGTGCATTCACTTCAGTCTTGTTAGAGCTAAAAATAGATGCTTAGTAAATTTGATGCTTCCTGAGTTTATGGCATGGCTTACTTCTTTGCACTTTGCTAACATTCATTGAAACCCTATTTCCCTGTAAGAAGCTCTAAAAACAGATTATTTTATCCCTTTATTGTTTTCTATTATCTCTTTCACTCAAGAAGTAGGTAAGCTGCTCCTTACTTGTTTAATAATTCTGTTGAAATTTGATATTTACTATTATTTTACATGATGCCTGAAGAGGAAAGAACAAATTTTATAGGATGACCTCCTGGGGAAGTTTTATCTTAACCTCAATAGCTCTGCACCAGAGATCCATGAAAACAGCTTACCACATACATGGTTTATAACCCCTCGGATAGCTCTTTCTGTCAGCAGTTGCTTCAGGAATCTTAGCTCACACCCTGCAGAGACCATGATTTTTGGTGCCAGATAGCCATCATGCATCTTTACCATAGATGCCAGCGATTCTTTGTACCTGGGCTCTGTAGTGTAATATCTCATTAGTGACTGGCAGTTGAGTCATAGCACACCAGCTTTTGAAAATTTCCTCTTAATAACTGCCATGTATTATTCAATTAGCACTGCTTCGTAATTAATACTCTTTGAACACTCTGTCTACTGGTGTCGTGATGGTAATTTCCTGCTCACACATGGCATAATATAGATATTCTCAAAGGAGTTTCTATCCGATGCTATGGTTTTTAGAGACAGGGTCCTCTTTCTTATCAAATCTGTGATACAAAGTAAATAATGTTCATGTTTTTATCTTACATGTCTCACCAACCAGGAAAGAGAGCTTTTTTATCAGTTTTGTCAAGCCAGCTGGAAGAGGTTTTATGAAATAATTAGACTGTATTTTGTGAGCAGCTAGTAGCTTTATAGAATCAGAAATTTAGAGTTATAAAGAGCTCACATGTATCCTTGTACACCATGCAATTTCACAGATGCAAAAACTGAGGTCCAAGAAAAGTTAAGTCTTCCTGTTAGCGTAAGAAGTGGAACTCAACCCTTTTTACTCCCAATCAAGATTCTTTCAACATGAAGCTCTTAACTTTTATCATCACATCTTACAGAGCTATACTGAGTCATCACAAATGGTACACCTGCAATATAAAAGCCCATTGAAAGATTCATTCTAGTGATTAAAGGGGTGCTTTAAAGTTGTTCACTTGGCATCCTGTGGTGGGCTCAAATTGGGCACAATTTCATACACCATCAGAATTACAATGTAAAATAAAACTGGAAAGTAATATTGTTAATGTTATTATTTTAAATTATTGGGCCCCAGAACAAAAAGATATCACCTTATATGTGCAAGTGCTTTGAATACAATTGATTCTAAAAGTGAATTAATAGCACTGCCTTTTATTATTTAAAATAAATAGTTCCCTGGGGGAAAAAAGATCTTCTCCTTTCATTCTCTTCCCACAAATCTTAGCAATACAGAGAATATTAGTGCTAGTTATGCCTGTATCATTTAATTGTTGAATGATTGTTTTGATATGAAAGTATCAAGATATATACATGAGTTAGAATAGTGTTTGGTGTGTGATATATTCTATGTCAGTTGTTAGCTATTATGCTTTTTAAGTAATGGTTGAGAACCTGGACTCTGAAGTGACATTGCATGGATGCAAATTCTGGTTTTATCATTTACTTTCTGTGTTACTTTTTTTTTTTTTTTTTTTTTTTTTGAGACAGAGTCTCACTCTCTTGCCTGGGGCGAGTGCCGTGGCGTCAGCCTAGCTCACAGCAACCTCAAACTCCTGGGCTCAGGCAATCCTACTGTCTCAGCCTCCCAAGTAGCTG
>CAUYSK010010624.1:0-33503 GCA_963575035.1 Avahi laniger
AGGAGTGGAGAAGCAAGTCCTATTTTATATTATTATTAACAGTTTTAGCCAAAAGGCCTTGACACGACTCTTGCTAGATTAAGAGAAGCAGAAAAGAAATGCCTCTAATAAGCTCAATCAGGAATGAAAAAGGAGAAATTAAAACTGATACCATGGAAATACAAAATATCAACTATGATACTATAAAAACTTTTATGCATATAAACTTGAAAACATGGAGAAAATGGACAAATTCTTAGAAACACACAGTCCCCCTAGGCTCAATCAGGAACAAATAGAATTCCTGAATATACCAATGTTAAGTACTGAAGTTGAAGCAGCAATACAAAACCTTCCTAAAAAAAAGTCCTGGACCAGATGGTTTCACATCCAAATTTTACCAGATCTACAAAGAAGAACTGGTGTCTATCCTGCAGGAATTATTCCACAGCATAGACAAGGAAGGAATCCTCCTCAACATGTTTTAGATTCTTCAAATCAGAAAAATTACCACCTCAGCTGGACATTTCCCCAGGGTCTGTGAGTGCTGTCATTGCCTAATCAAAAATCTTTCTTGTTGAAGTTTACCATAATATATCTAAAAGGTTAAATCAGGACTACAATACCAGACTTCCTGGGTTCAAATCCTGACTCTTTCACTTATTATTAATAGCTGGATGTACCAGATCTGGGACTTCAGTGTTTTATTTTCTCACATATAAAATGGAATTTTAAAGCAATCTTAAAGAGTTGCTACGAAAAGCAAATTATTTGTAACAATTGCTGGCATATACACATGTATTGAGAAATTTAACAGTGTTTATTTTTATTCCACATTTTTTTCCAGGTGAAATAAAATCAACGTTTTCTTCCCAAGTTCTCATATAATATTACTTTAAAGTAAACACTGTCTTTTATTAAAAGGTCAAATCTTGGTGAGTCTAGGAGAATGGCTCTGTAATTCTAAGAGACTGTTTGGGTTCCCTTGGTAGCAATTCTGTTAAATGGAACATATGCCATCTCTTTAACAGAAAAGAACTAAGAGAACAAATCTCCATTGGAATATGACACAAGGGTTTTATTAACAGTCAGATAAGAAACTTTTGAATCAAATAGGGTAGAAAGAAGAGAATTTACAATAACTTGAAAAGGAAGAAAGGTGAAACATTCTTGGATGGGCAGAGAAAAATTATATATATATATATATATATATGTATATGTGTGTGTGTGTTCCATCTTTAGGTTAACAGTCTATAACATTGTGGGGATTTTTTTCCCATTGAGAATAGTTTCCCAAATATAACATCAATTTCCAGCGTGGTCTTGTTTTGCAAAATATGTTCATATATAGAGAAAAACTCTCCTTTGGCATTTGTTTTATTTATCCAAAGTCTTATTTGAAATAGGAATGGAGGATATTAGTGTTGCATTCCTGTGTTACAAATCCATCCTGGCCAGTGGGTCTAATTTCCCCTGTTCCATTTGCTCCATGCCTCCCTGTGTCACAGGAAGGTAATGTTTGAAATGCATCACCTTGATGATGCACTCCATCACCGTGCAACAAAACTTTTCACCCACAAGATAGACACTTAATTCATATATTCTTTTCAATCAATTTAAAATTTAAAAAAAATCAAATAGTGTTTTGCATGACACAGGTGATACTCATGAACTTATTACCTCTCTCAAAGGCCATTTCTGTTGGCAGCTACTTTACATTGAATAAAGATGAGGCTTCTTTGCTCCATCAATTGAGACTAACATCGGTGCAGCTGTGTCCTATTGAGGCTGAAAGAAGTGAAATGAGATTAATTTTTCAGTGAGTTAGATCCATCTACAGAGAACATAAGGACTATTCAAGCCAGGCAACTTTGTTTTAGGAGGTTTCACACCTCTAGATTATTAACAAAGTTGCTTCAGTCCTTAAGTTTAATTTCGACTAAACTTGAAAGTTTAGATAGACATTTTTGTTTTTTATTGAATCACTGATCTGTGTTGCACAAGGCAGGGAGTTCAGTTGATTTTTACTTAGTGTCAATTCCATTTGGTCTAAGGCCATGTATCTCACTCTGTACATCCGAATTACCTGGGGAATAGGAAAGTTGTAAACAAACTCAGGAAACATTGTCAATATGTTTATGCTTTTTTATTCATACATTTCACTAAATGTGCATATTTATGCAGTGACATATTCATTTCTTGAGAGCCAGATTTTTGCAGATGCTCGAAATTAAAATAGGCAGATTTCTTGATTTTAGGAAGCTTAGAGTTGATTGAACAGGGAAATTAATAGAGAAGCAATTTTAATGCATGGTCCTTTTCAAATTATATGAGAAAGGAGGTCCTCTAACCTGGTGGTGCAAGGCACGGATTTGGTGAGGAAGGAAGTGTGCTGCGGAATGAAAAGGAGTTAGCAGGATGAAGTAGGGTAAAGGAAATTTCATGAAAAGAGACTGCACAGCTGAGACATGAATAACAGCCCATTTCGTGTGTTGAAACAAAAGCAGTTTAGTTTTGCTGGAATATCAAGTAGGAGGAAATGAATAAAAGAGATAGGACTCTGGGGAGTCAGGCAAGATTCAAGTCCTGATGCACCTTCTATGCCAGGCTAAAGGGGACAGAGATATCTTGTATGTGATAGGGAGCATGTGAAAGGCTTTAGATTTTCATGTTGGATAGCTCCTGCCTGCTTTTGATATCACCATGGAAAACTCAACAAATGCAAATATGTAAAGCAAATTGAGTGATACAAATAAATATATATTAGATATGGTAGATGCTGAAGGGAAAAAAAATACTTGCCATTAATCAGCAATGTAAAATAAGTACACAGCCACAATATATGGCCTTATAAATCATAGAAGATTTATCTCACTGGGGTGAGATAAAGAAGGAGTCACTTCTGGCTGAAGAGTTTAGAGATGGTTAATGAAGTACAATGGCCCAAGCTTGACCTTTCAGGATGGGTGAAGTTTTGATAGGCAAAATTCTAGAAAGAAGGAAAAAATGACACGAGCAAACAACTAAAAATGTGAAGTCCTTGTTGTTATGATTGACAAAAGCTCAGAATGGGGGGATTTTTAAGGGAATAGAAACAGAGAACACTACAAAGTTATGCAAGAACTCAATCATAGCAGGATTTTTGGATGCCAAACCAAAAATTTTGGGATTTATAGAAAATATGATCCAGGGAAAGTTTTTAAGCAGGGAAGAAAAATTTTTATTATAATACCGAGTACTATGAAGATTAATTTGGCAACAGAGTTCTTGATGGAATGAAAAAAAAAAAAGAAAAGAAGTATCAACAATAGGATCTGAGTCAGCATGGTAGGAAGTGGAAATAGAAGAAATCTATAGGAGGAGTAAGATCATATGCCCACTTCTGGTCTATTGATCAAAAGTTTTTTTATTATGGCCTTTGTGTGATTCTGAACTGCAGTCAGAATTGGAGGCAATGACTTTGGCAATACCTTCTGTACCCTTAGTCATGAGGGCTAAATTTTTCCCTGGCAGGTTGAGCTAACTATGACGATGTGGAGAATGAAGAAATTTAGTTATTATGCCAGTGCCCCACAACTTTCCTGTTATTCAAATCTCCTACAGATTTCTGGACCCCACCACGTTTACAGACTGAAATGCTCCAAAGGAAGACCCACACAGTACACTTAAGTCCCTAGAAAGTCTTACCATCAGGTAAGTTGGTGAGCCTATCGTTGGTGTAAATGTTACTTCAAACACCAAAGTAGTTGATGGACTAGGAAGGCCTAGTTGCTATCATTTGTATAGCAATTTTTGAAGTATAGTGGCAGTCAATTTTCTCTGGTCCTAGGAAGCTGAAGTCATAATCCAAATTGGACAATTTCTCATCATCTCCTCTACTGTCACTCTATTCTGATCCGCCATCATACCCTTCCAGAGCCACTCTGATAGACCTTGGCTCTTTGCTTGCACTCTTTCTGTGATATAGTCTATTTCCCATGCAGAAGATAAAATAAACTTTTAAAATCAAACATCAGATCATGACAACCCTTCAGCCCCGCTGCCCTGCTCCACATCCTCCAACAGTTTCCAATTATGTTCATAAAATCCAAACTTCTTACCATGGCCTCCAAAGTTTCACTGGGGCTGGCCCCTGCCCGCTCCTCTCATTTCAGCTCCCACTACTCTTCCTTTGCTCACTCTTGCTTGTTCCCTGTTCCCTGAGCATCCAAAGACTGTCAATCTCTCTGAACTTGGCCCTTGTTATTCAGGGGACCATCTCTCTGCAGAAATTCACTGATGTACTGCACTGTGTCATTCAGAAAGGCCTTCCTTGACCCCTGTGAAGAAGAGCTCCTATTTACACAGTCACCTTTCCATACTCTAGTCTAACCCTTAGCAGAACTCAAAATTCCTATCACTGTCTCCTCTTATATTACATATGCCTGTGTATGCTTTTCTCTGTCTCCTCTGATACAATATATATGCCTAAAGACCACGGATGCTGTCTGGTTCTCTGCGTTCCCCAGTGTTGGGAATGGAGGCTAACACTCATAGTGGATGCTTAGTTACTGTTTCTTGGATGAATGGGTGGATGAATGAAGTGCTGTAAATGTGATAGAAGTTACTTAGTGTATATGCCTTTTAAATCAGTGCTTTTTCTATGCTATTGTCTCTACAATCCAGCCTTTAACTGTCTGAACTATATACCCTTTGTAATGTTTTCTCCCATTTTACTGTTTGCACACCAAATGATCTCATTTCCTTGTGTGATATCATTACTTGTTCATACAATATTTGATCCTATGCATTGGGAGACATTTCTACTAAGCATAGTTAGGCTAAGAAGAATTTTCCCTCTGTGTTGATCTCTTATACTTCTCTCTTCTCATATTTTATTTTATTCTAGGTGTATGAGTATCCTACTCACATGTCTGAGGGGGAAGAACTTCAGCAGTTCTGTCTGGGGCCTTTATCTAGAATCACATAGTCTTCAGTTTCTCTGACCTTCCTCCTCCTCTTTCTCTATTAGAAGCAACCTCCTCCTATACTGAGACTCATAGATCAACTCTAAGAAAAAGCTTTTGCTTTCAGTGGAGGTGGACATAGGTTCATATTTGGGACATTACTAGTATTTAGGGGGCTGGGATTCTATTATCCTCAGGGAAGTCTGAAGTCTGGGTAGCAAAAAGCTCTTGTAAAATACACCATTTTGTGCAGCCAAATTTACTTTCCCCAATTTGTTTGGAAGGCATGAGATTTAGAGCAACATGGCACCAGGACATTGATTTGGTCTTTATTGTGTCTATCTCATTGGGAATTAAGTCAGACACAATTATCCGATCAGCTCTTTCATGGTCTGTTTATCTGAGACTTTCCAAATTCTAAATTCATTGCACAGAAAAAGCTAACCAATGGGCATTCCCGAGTGAGGTTTACAAGACAGACCCAGAATCCCTTGTAATCACTGTTGTCTCCGATCCATTTCATCCATGGAAAGTCAGCAATATAAAAGTTGTTTGTATGGCCCCTTTAAATAACCTGCCAGCTATGTGCTTTGTTTCTCATATTTGATTGCTGTGTCTTCCCTACAGGGAAATTCTCCTGGATTTGTAGCTTGTGAACTCAAGATAAGTTGATAAGAATCATTAACTGAATTGTGCATGTAGATACCACTGTGTATGCAAACAAGACTCTCATAAATACATACCCAGAGCTTTTCCAGCTGCATTTATATCCCATCCAACAAGCACACATATTTAATTCTTCCCTTTATCTCTTAAGAGCAAGGTAGGTCATATCGCCTCAGAGTTTAAGTCAGTACTTCATTAGAAGAAATTATTTTTCTTCTGCAAACATTGTTACACCGTCAGAATGCTGAGAGGAGCCTAAGGGTGGCTTTCTCAGGTTAGTTCCGTGCTCAGGGGCCCTGCTTGCCTCATGCCAGTTGCCTTCCAGGACGTGCAGGGGAAGTTTCCTGACTTGGGGCTTCAGCCCCTGTGGCTTCTGCCTTATTTTCTAGGAAGGCAAGAACTGCTGCCTGTCTGGGAAGCTTTCTCTTGTGGAGGACCTGCCTCGAGGCACATCTGTCTAGTTATCTGCCTGCCTTTTGAAGCTACATTGCACACAGATGCTTTTGCCTCATCTCAACTCCTACTTGCCTGGAAGGGACTTTGCCTGAGAAGTTCTGACCAGGGGGCCTGAAGAGTTATTTACGTGGGATGTGAATCTCTCCACAGGCACCCAGAGAGTCGATTTGCACACCGTGCTTTTCATCACTGAAGGTGATTTTTTTGTTCTTGTTGGTTTGATGTCTAGGGCTAAAACAGAAAAAAAATATTTTCCTAGTTGAGGAAACATCCCTTTTCCAGTCTGATGAGAGTAAGGCTCTTATGACAGGTAATTGGCATGCAAACTAGTAACACAGGGTACTAAATGGTGTGAAGAAAGGAGAGCAACTGCTACACTTTAAAGTGGCTGTAAAATCTGGTAATGAGATAATGTTTGCAGGGGTCGGGGGAAAGGTGGGCAAAATTTGTGCCATGCTTAAAAAAATGAGTAAATCCAAATTAATTCTGAGAGCTTTCCTATTTCTCTAAGTTGTTTATAATCATTTGAATATATGACTTTTGCCTAAATTTTAATATTCTGGAGAAAAGAGATCCAAATCCTTTGTGGTGAGTCGCTGTAGCTGCTTGAAGGTTAATTTACTTCCTAGGGACTGCTGCCCTCCACCTGTAGGAGGGAGGGTGCTGCCTCTTGGAGGGGACACAGCACCTGAAACAGTCCCATCAGACCTCCCTGACCCGCATCTTCTTGTCAGGTAAAGTCTTGTTAAAGAGGAATCTGGTTAGAGCAGCGGGGTCGGGCTTTGGTTGAGTTGGGGGTGGGAGCTTTCTGCTGTGCTCTGGATGTGGACCGGAAGGCATCCTTGGGTCTGTCTTTGCTGGTTCAGGTAGTCCTGATTTCTGGAACTTTCTCCTGCTTTCTTCTTGCACCTTTAGGCACCGGCATAGATAGCTCTGGTTTCCTGGGTTCCAAAGTTAAGGTCAAAGTGGGAAGAATGGGTAGAACATCAGTAGAAATGCTCTGGGTTTTTCTTTGACCAGAGAAAAGCTCCTCCCATTGCACTATCATATCTGGTGGTGGCCGAACGGTTTGCAGAAGCTGGCACAGCCTGCCACAGCATGCTCTAAGAAATCATGATGGTGAGGAAACAAGACCTCAGAGCTGGACCAGCCTACATTGGATTGTGGCTCTGCCACTTACTTGCTGGGTGAACTTGAGCAAGTGACTTGAATTTTCTGAGACAAGGTTTTCTCGTCATCAGAAATGAGGATACTATAACCCACTCTGCAGGATTCCTGTATAGGTTACATGGGATAATATTTGTTAAATGCTTAATACAATGCATGGCTCATGGTAAAGGCTCAATGAAGGGTGGTTTTTAAGGTATTTATGTACATGTGTTTAGATAGAAACTTTTGCTGTTGTAGCAGATCTTTGGATTAGAGAGAGCTATTTCCACCTCAGTATCACCAATGTTCAGGAATTAATAGGTGAAATATCTACCTTGTGCAGCTCATTGACAGTAGATTTTAAATTCCAGCCTCATTTTTCTTTCCTATTCAACATGCTTGTGACTGACAAGTACTTGTTTTGCAAAGTAAGCTAAAGTAACCTAAATAAGACAAATCAAGGAAATTGAATAAAACACAATTACACTTCCAAACCAAGAACAGGATTAGCACACTTTTCCTGTAAAAAGCTGGATAGTAAACATCTTAGGCTTTGTGGGCCATAAGGTCTCTGTCCTAACTGCTCACCTCTGCCATTGTTATGTGAAAGCAGCTGTAGGCAATCCTGTAAAAATGAGAGTGACTCTGTTTCAATAAATCTTTATTTACAAAAGCAGATGGTGGGCCAGATTTGTCCTGAAAGCTGTCATTTGCCAGCCCTATATTAGAATATGATGACAGTCTTCAATTTTAGGACATTTTGCTTTGCTTTTTGTTTGTTTATTTAACAGGGGAAAGGTATAAAAGAAAGTAATGGCTCAGAAATTGATCCTGAACCTCTGGAGCACAGTGTCCTATCTCAGCACTGACATGTGACTTCTCTGGGCCTACGTTTTCATTTTTAAAATCATGAGTTGGGGCTAGGTCTTTCAAAACACAATTTTATAGTTCTGTGACCTGTCCTGTGACTTAAATGTCATACCTGATTGCTTAACCAGTCTTATACCCACCACTTGTCAAGACAGCATCACTAGCAACTAATTCTGAGCCGTCGATGTTTAGGCATCACCCCCATTTCACTCGGTTCAGGCCAGTGTGGACAGAGAACGTCCAACAGCATGTGGGCCAGGCGGTGTTCAGAGGTTGTGATAAGTGGGATAGAAATAAGTAAGCTGAACAGAAGGAATGCTTTAAAAGCACTGCAGTGCCATCCTAAATGAGTCACCCAGCTGTGGACTGCTTAAAAAGGGCAGGATCAATTGGACAGGTCTGGCTTTCAGTCTGCAGGTCAAAGGATAATGTGCTCAACCTCATGGGCACCCACAAATAAGTGCCGCAGGCTGTAGCACTGCCTCATCCGCATAGCCGGGGTTTGTCTCCGTGGGGCCAGGAGGCCATTCCGCTGGGCCTTCCTCACAGTCCACATGGCTCAAATTCAGGCTTTCATCAGTATCTCCAAATGAGGTCATACATACTATCACAGAGATACATGGCAGGATTGAGAAAAAATATGCTGCAAAATATGGAACATATGTCTCATTAGCATGCCACAGTGCTTCTAGGGCACGACAAATTAATATTTTAAATCAATTTGGCAAAATATATAGTGCAGGGCAAATAATACTCCTTTTGTGTTTTGTGGTTTACAAGCATTAATTTGTTAAATGTAAACAATTCAAATATAACACAGTTTTTTGGTAACCATGTTTAGGTACAATTTTATTTATTAATGCCCTAAAGACCTTCAAAAGAACGTGTGGAACAGGCCTCTTGCCCTTGACCACAGATGCAGCTGCAGTGAACAGGAGGCCAGAAGCCAGGAATCCGATGGTGGTACATTTACTAATTTATTTGCTGCCTATAATTGCTGAGAATATCCAAGCTCTTAGATGTATATTTAAGTCAGAGCGGTACTTCAAAAGCCCAAAGATGACCATTTACTTAAGTCCCTTTGGTGGCCTCTCTTTGCTCCTAGGAGAGTGTCCAAATGCCTAGAAACTGTCCTGTTTTTTCAGGCTGATTTCATATCGGGCTTCCTTTTCATTCCAACCACGTTGTTTATCTTTCAGGTCATTTCTTGCCATGCTTTCTGTCTGTCTTAGGCTTTGCACATGCTATTCTCTCCCTGGAACTTTCTTCTCCCCACCTCTTTCCCTGGATAGCTGCTATTATCCCTTAGGTACCAGCTTAAAGGCTTTTGGGATCCACTGGACATTTCAACACCTACACCAGCTGACGCCCCCTGTTATAAGCTGTGTGACAGCCTCTGTCATAGCCACCGTCACTGATTGCTGGAATTATTCATGCAATTGTGTGTCTCCTCTGTAAAACTGTAAGATTTGTAAGATTTATGAGGGTAGGGATTGTGTCTGTCTTGTTCAACACTGTAATATCACCCTGCACATTGTTCAATAAATATTTGTTGTGAGAAAAACCCTTGGCAATGACTTAAGGTTTTTAGTTTTTCTCTAGAAAAGATGATGATGTGGCTTCTGCTTGTTTGCACTGAAAGAGTTCAGGACATGCCACACCAAGATATGCCACTTTGGCATATTGATTGCTTTGAGCTGAAGACACTTGAGAAACAGCAGATACAGGAAGGGCTCTCTGACCTCTTCTTTTCTACCTAAAAACAGGCTATAATATTTTCCATGAGAAAGGTGCACTCCCTGTATCAGGAAGAGAAAAACATCCTTATCACCAGAGACTGGAAATCAATGCTGAAATGAATCTGTACAAACGACCTAACTAAAATGACCCTTATCTCCCATTAGTTTTCCCCAATATGTCTCTTAGTCACTTCCCAACAATTTACTGCCTCTAGCCAAACCCCTTTGTCTTGTCATTTCTTTACAAATTTATCATTTCTTTGTATAAAACATATACAAGCTTTCACCTCTGGTTACCTCTTTGGGTCTTTATTTTCTTGTGTATTTCTTCCCATGCACAGGTAAAATTCTAGTAAAACTTGTGTGCTCTTATTCTGTTACTCTGTCATGTCAGTTTCATTCTTAGATCCAGCCAGAGGCCCCGAGAAGGAAGAGGAGAAACTTTTCCTCCCCTACAGCATAGACTCAGTAGTTACCTTTGAATATGAAGGGAATTGAATTATCTGTGTTTTTATTTATCTGGACATGTAAAAGTTGGCTAAGAGAGGTAAATTAGTAAACCGTGCCTGTGTGGACAAGCTGATTCTCAATCGAATACTGTCACAAAAGGGTACTGTGGTACATAGAAAAGGTGTTCATACCACCGTAAAATACACCTTTCAGCCTTGAAGGTCAGAGCTAGTGAAAGAGTACAATTTTTCATTGCCAATCTATTACAGCTTTTGGACATACGAAAAGACTTGATTGAGAATACCATTTAAGCCAGAAGGTACTGAACCCAAGGTTGACAGGAGCCAGACATTAATGTAAGAATTAGGGCTGGGTGGGGATTGGGGCACAGTGGAGTCCAGGCATAGGGAAGCGTTTCCATGTAGAAATGTGAGCTCAGCATTGACAGGTATTCTGAATTTTCAAGAGAAGCAAAAAGTCAGTAGGGTTGATATTAAATCATAATTTTTTAAAATGTTGGTAAATAATTTCAAATTTTAAAAATACCTTGCTTATTAGACAAAACATGTCTGCTGGACCCCTGGCTTGCAAGCTGTGTATTTGAAACTTACTCACTGGGTTGAGATCAGAATTACTGCGACAAACAATCAATCAATTTGCTGATGCATGAGTAAGTGGCACATGGATATTTAACTAAATGAACAACTGAGGCATAAATAATAAATCAAAGAATTTTAGAATGAGAAGGGATAGGCGAATCATCTTGTGAACACCTTCCTCCACATTACAGATGAAAAATTTTAGGTCCCCCAAAATTAAATTACTGGGGTTTGGACTCAGGTGCACACAATTAAATAACACGCATGATGCTAGGCTTTACTCACATCTCCAAGCAACCGTGTGTATGTGTTTGTGTGTGTGCACACCCGTGTGTACGCATGCTTATTCTGCTATAATAAAAATATAAGCAGAATGAAATGTGGTGACCTATGATAGCACTTCTCAAATTTTACTGTGCATATGAATCAATTGGGGATCTTGCAAAAATGCAAGTTCTTTTTTTTTTTTTTTGAGACAGAGTGTCACTCTTTTGCCCGGGCTAGAGTGAGCGCCGTGGCGTCAGCCTAGCTCACAGCAACCTCAAACTCCTGGGCTCAAGTGATCCTTCTGCCTCAATCTCCTGAGTAGCTGGGACTACAGGCATGTGCCACCATGCCCGGCTAATTTTTTCTATATATTTTTAGTTGTCCTATTAATTTCTTTCTATTTTTAGTAGAGACGGGGTCTCGAACTTGCTCAGGCTGGTCTTGAACTCCTGAGCTCAAACAATCTACCCGCCTCTAGGAGTGCTAGGATTACAGAGTGCTAGGATTACAGAGTGCTAGGATTACAGATGTGAGCCACCGCGCCCGGCCTAAAAATGCAAGTTCTTATTCAGTAAGTCTGAAATGGAGCCCAAGTCTTTGCAGTTCTTATAAGCTCCCAGGTGATGCTGATCCCAGGACCAAGCTTTGTTAGTAAGGATCTACCCTCCAGCGATTGCTCTGGGTGCCTGAACTGCCCTAAAGTCCCACAATAGAGTATGTTCTTTGTTCTTTCTTTTGCTAGGCAACACTCTAACATTGTCTTTCTTCCTTTCTGAATCCTTGAAAATAAAATATACTAAATTAAATTCTAAATTCACTTACCAGGGACAGTAGACAAATGACTGGAAACAAAGGGTGGTGAGCTATGCGAATCAAACATCCCCATGATGCGACATAAGTCTTCTCATGTCTTGTTTTATAGATATTAGTTCTGGTTAGTTGCAGGACAACTCTTGAGTCATTTTGTAATTAATAGCAATGAAAAATGATGTTCTAGAAAATAAAGGAAAAAAAATATTTCAGAATATAATAGCAAACATTCCACAAGATGGCAGTAAACTCCTATAATTTTCATTTTCCTTCACTTCAACCTTTTACTGAATATGTATTTCATCAGTGGAAATTTTTCAGGCTGAGAATTATATATATTTTTTGTAATGACGGAGCTAAACTGAAGAAAAATTATATTTTTTCTTAGTCCAAAGGCTAATGACTATATTTTGTACACTTTCTTCTTCATATTAGTATAACATAGTAATGCCGTACTTTTAACACATATTTAGTCTTCCATGTTCCCATTTAAAACATTTATTTATTAATTTTCATTTATGAAATCTCTTAAAGATTCAACCTACTGATTAAGACAGAAAGAATAGAAATGAATTCTTTAAGAGATTTCTTAAATAAAAGAAATTTTAAAATGACCCAGTTAAAAAATGTGCTTAAAACCTTGAATATAATCATCTATCAATTGTTTAATAAATTTCACATTTCAACAAAAATGTATTGTGTTATCAACTTAAAACTAATGGTAATTACATTTTTGTACACATTGCATTATAAGATTTAAAGAAATCCCATGTCTAAGACTTGTTTATAAGTTCTGTATTCTTTCTAAACCATTCTCAGTAGATTGCAGAAGCATGGATGAAGAAAAAGAAAATATAATAACTGAGGATTTTTAAAGCTTTCTCGTGCAAATAAGAAGAAACGGGTAGTTTATTGACCCACAGATAGTCATATAAGTGTGCACAGACACCTTCCTTTAGACTGTAGTGATGATGGCAAAATTGAGCATTATCCTCTTTCATCAGGAGACTTGTGTGTGACCTGGGACTACTCATTTGATGCCTTTTGGGGCTCAGTTTCTTCTGGTGTAAGTTAAGATATATGGATTAGCTGATGTCATTTCCAGCTCCTTAACATTCCATGTGTCTCAGGAGAAAAATATAATTAAGTAAGATAAATGCAGACTTTGGAGAAAGACCATGGTGAGTACAGGTTACCTGGGATTTTAGAGTGCAGCAATGTTGTTTCTTTTTGTGTGTGTGTTTTCTAGATTGCTCATAGAATTTCCAAGTTTAATTTGTTTTAAAATAACTTAAAAAGAGACTGGCAAGGTAGAGTGCTGCATCAACACTGAAGGGCATGCGGCTCTTTGTATTCCTGAAATAACTGTATTATGAATCTTTTTTCTTCTCCCATGATTTTCATTTCATTAGGCCCTTAACATGATAAAGAGAAGAATTGACAACTAGAAAAATGCTTCGTTCTTAGTAGAGAGTGCTATTGGATAGTAGAGGACCCAGGGCCGTGGGACAGCTGGGTCAGTTGTGAGAGTGGGCTGCTCAGACAGCTTTGCCTGGTAGTGCTGGCTCCCCTTCCTATTCCTCCCTGACCCGCCTGCTTTTCCTCGTCCACCTTTTCTTGCCTCTTGATTTTCTTTCTGTTCTTTCTCCCTCCTTTTCCTGGTCCATGCCTGTATTTTCCAGGCCCACCCCACTCCATACATAACCCCCTGGACCGTTATCCTCACGCAGATCTGCCCACACAGAGGGTCTGGCTGTGCATTACCCCTTCCTGCCTCTGTGACCATTGGGCCGGGGTGGTGCTTTGCATCACATATATCACTCCATTTCCTAGCTCAGCTGAGGACAGGTCCCCCAATATCCTTGGGAGACACATGAGACACCCAGGGGATACCTGAAACCACAGATTGTACCACACTCTATATACACAGTGTTTTTCCTATACATACATACCTATGATAAGGTTTAATTTATAAATTATGCACAGTAAAAGAGTAACAACATTTATTGTTTTGGGACTTTTTGATAAAGCCCAGTCTCACTGGAGATAAGTGATATCTCATTGTGGTTTTGATTTGCATTTTACAAGAATGGAAAAACAAGCACCACATGTACTCCCCATCAAACTGATTAACACTTAAATGCACAGATAGTAATGACATTCATCGGGTGTCGGGCAGATGGAGAGGGAGCAGGGGATGGGTATGCACACACCTAATGGTTGTGGTGCGCACCGTCTGGGGGATGGACACACTTGAAGCTCTGGCTTCGGTGGGGCAAAGACAATATATGTAACCTAAACATTTGTACTCCCATAATATGCTGAAATAAAAAAGAATTAAAAATAAATAAATAAAAAATAAAAAAATAAAAAAGAGTAACAGCAATAACTAATAATAAATTAGAACAATTGCAATAGTAAACTGCAATAAAAATATGTGAATGTGGTCTCTCTCTCTTTTTCTTTTACTCCCTCAAAATATCTTATCTATTTTTAGATCATAGTTGATCGTGAGTAACTGAAACTTTGAAAAGGAAACCCAGGATAAGGGGGAACTATTGTATTGCTTTGTCTCTAACCAAGTGGAGATTCCTCTCTTGTTTCCAAATGAGTTTTTGTTCAAGACTGGCTAAAAGCACCATTGCCTTACATGAAGTCACTTAAAATCATTAAGTTTATAAGCATTTGTCACTTAGTAAGTAGCATAAATGCTGAATGGTTGTGCTTCAATTGAAAGCCTGCTGACCCAGCTCCAATGCTAGAATTTCCTTCATATGCTTTTCACACATACACTCACATTTATGGCTCCAGGCTGTTAAAAATGCATTAAGGGCATCCTACGGGAAAAACAAACTCAGCTTTCTCTCAGGACCTGAAATTTTAGACTGTTAGGCACTTCCAAATCTGTGCCCAAGGATGGAGGATGTGTTCTAAACTTGGCACTCATTTAGAATTGACCTAAAGATTATATCTAGAAAAAGATACCAAAACCAAATTAAAGTAGATAATAAATGATTTGCCCCTTTCCCACTTAAGCCTCAACCAGTTATACACAACCAGTTGTGTATAAACTCTGTCTCTCCTCCCCCATGACATTACCTTTTATCCAGCAGTAAAAATCACATTTGAGTTTAAAGAGTTGAGCTAGTCCTTGAAAAAGTGCAAAATGGGAAAAGATTGTTTTCAGAATTCCTCTGCCTTCCCCTCAGAGCTGCCAGATTAAGTCTCGGTACCCAGTTTTTTGGTTTCCAGTCTGCCGTGCTGTTCTGATTTCTTTAGGATCCTACCAACAATTCAAAGAGGATGTTGGATTCTGAATTATTTTTCCCAGCCAGATAGTGACTTTTTTTCCTCTGAACTCTTGTGGAGTTCAAGAAGGGAGGCCCTGGAGCTGGGCCTAGAGCATGCGGTAAGTGGAGGTGTGCTGACCATGGCCAGGAGGACAGCTATGTCAACACTACACTGCGGGGGTGAGTTTCAGTGCAATCACTTTTAGGATAATTTCACAACACTGGATTAGAAACATTTTTAGGCAGTATGATTTAGTAACCAAAATGACCAAGGAACCTGGACATCAGACTTTGGCCTTATTAGGTTGGTAATTTTAAGAATCGTATCAGGTGAACCCTTCAGGGATCATACCAATTGCCTACAAGCTCCTTTATGGTTAATTGTTTAAAGGATAGCTACATAGATGCATTTTCTGCCATTCAGAGGCAGATGATGTCTGGGAGGCACCGTCTTCACCAACAGGACAAACAGGTTGCAGTCCTAGAACACAATGGTGTTCAAAGTAGATGGCAAGAGAAAAATGTAGTATTGAATGGATTTGGGGAAGAATGGCTATATTGTGTTTATATTTAGACAAACATAAGATGAAGTCCCAAACAGTGGTGAATATAAGGAATCAATTTAATTCTTCTTGATTTCATTATTAATTGTAAAATGATACCAATACACTATGTTATGAAATCTTTTATTTATTCATTTGTTCAAGAACAACTTTATTCTTCGAACAAGTGCTTATTGAGAGCTTAATATTTATGAGGCACAATATCTGGATTAGACTAAAATTGATAAAAAACATCTGAAGGGTTTAACTGATGAAAAAAATGAAGAAAAGTTAAAATCATGTTTTTTTTCCCTAGAATATATGTAAAAAATCTTACGTTTTTAGTCCAACTCCTTTATTTTACAGTTTCAGGATCTAGGGGTTAAATTTATTTGCCCAAAGACACCTTGTCATTGAGACTTAATTTTGCAACTAAAACCTGCATATCTCTTTTTCCTTTCTAGTGCATTTTTTCCTATTTTACACTGGAATTATGTTCATTGATCCTTAAAACAACCCTTCAGTTAGGTCTTAAACCCTGGGCTTTAGGTTCCAACTCTGGCTCTTTTTATGAGGTCACCCTCAACTCCCAACCTATCCTTTAGACTCTCTTCCTGAGAAACAGGTAGTTTATACACAGCCCAGCCTGCAATTATGGGAAACATACAAACACATACTAACCAACTTCCACCACCTTATCCTTTTCTGAGAAAACCAAGAGAATGATAAATTGTAGACCCAATATTGGAGTTAGTTGTGCCCCAAATCCAGTTCTGCCCCAGGTGACCTTGGCCAAATCATGCCGACTCTCTCACTGAGGCCAGCAGTTTACTTCACTGACTTTTCATTGTTAGGAAGACACAACTTAATAGATACTCAAAAAATAAACACTGAACATTTTTATAGTTCAAAAGCTTTCTCAGGGCATTTGAAGAGGGAACCTATTTTCCGCCAATTACTGTTTTAATAAGCTCCACCATTACTTTGACGTTAATACTCAACTTGAACAAGTAGTTTTACTACTTGACTGACCCCAAATAAACAGCTAATTGGGATTCATACTTAAATCCATAGACCTCATGAGACAGCAACTGTACTTTTATGCATATGCTTGTTATTGATCATAGCAAAAGGTATTTAACTCTCTGTGATAGTTTCAGAATTACTGCATTTGGTGTTTATCAACAAATTTGTCTTTTGATACAAAATGTCATTGTCAGAATTCAGAGTCATAATAAGATTCTGCACAAAGCACTCTAAATTACATTCCTTGGAATAACTGGAGAAAGTATTATTCAGTAGCAATGCAAGGCACTAATTGTAATATCTCAAAGAAAACCTTTCTTTTTTTTTCAAAACCTGTAAGTCTATTAATCCTAGAATTATGATTCATTCCAAGGATATTTTAGCACAAGCTGAAAAATATAATGTTCTGTAATATAATTAGTAATCCAATAAAATATTTTGCTGTAAATTACTTAATAAATGTACTAGGTGAGTAATAATGTTCTTAAAATGAATTTTCCAGGAAAATTCTTCAGGTTCTTCTTTCAAAATAATTGCGTATAATTCTAAAAAATATATTGGAATTCAGAAAACTGCAGTCTTTATTTTCTTGAATTAGACAGCACACAGGCTAATGGTAGTCTAAAATGAAAGTGCTTGATGTCAAAGAAAATGATAAAGAACTAAACTTAAAGTTTCCAGAAGTTCGGGTGAATGAAAATCCACAGATTGTGCCTTTTAGCCTCTGTTTTACAACTTACAGAGAAGTTGCAAAATCTGATTTTGTTTTTGCTTCCCACGACCATCAAGCTGCCAATTTAATTCCTCATTAAATAGATAAACATGTTTCTAAGCTTAAATGGCAAAGTCCCATCAACATCCAATACTCTCAATTCAATACCCAGGAATCCATTAATGTTTCTAAAAGTCCTTTATTTTTATGGTGATTTATTTTGTCTATTCATCCTTTGAGCTCAATATGGGAAAAATATAAGCTTTCCTATCTGAAAATCCTCAAATAAGGAAGGAAAAAAAAAAAAAACTCACCCTGTGTCAATCTCACCCTGTAAGAGGCAGTGGGTGTCTTTCTACATGACAGAAAATGTAGGTGCATTCATTTTCTTTCACTTCATAGCACTAAAGAATTATCTGCTTTGTTTCATGAGGCATCACTGCTTATGTAAAAAAGGGATGCAATTTGAGAGATTTAGAATAAATACTGGTCAGTCTTTTTCTGGTGACATTTTAGTGCCCATCTTTTTAGACATTATTTTTAATGCTGTCAATATTTACAATAGAACATCACAAGCATAATTTCACCACTGAAAATCAATTTCATGTAAATGCCATTCTTTTGTAATGCTAGTGATGAAAGACCCTTCTCCAAAGTCTCCCTCTTTGCGTATTATGTTGTTATGCGCCGCAGTTTATTATCTGTGCCTTCAGCCACACAGACACTTGGGAGCGTGAGAAGACCAATGATCTGGTGTGCCAATTAGTCTCAGAAAACCATTTCTTTAAGTCAGTTTATAAATGTTCGAAATGACCATATTTAAGAAATTCCTAATATAGGCTGAGTTTTTCATTGCTGACCTTGCATGGTCACGCAGAATTCAGTGTTGTTCAAGCTCATGTGACCTTATTATTCCCAGTCACGTTACTTCATTTTTTTCTACATCATACATGTTCTATTCCTAGCAGGCCTCTGTCCTTACTCTGGGGCACCTAATGTTGGCTCCACTGTCTCCTCCCTTCTTTGCTCTTTCTGTTACTCTCACAGAAACTTCTTTTCCTCGACAACCAAGTTTTCTAAACATTACCTGTGCTCCAATGGCCAGCTCTGGTTTACTTCCCCATGTGAAACCCTCTCAGATTCCTCTCAAAGAGTAAGTCATGTTGAACTTTAACACAATGTTGGTACATAGGTGGCATTCAGCAAGTATGAGATCCCAGAGCTCTTTCTACCTATAAGGTAGGGTCTGATTATGTGCTAATGAGTTTATGGGAGAGAGTGCTCTTATGACTATCAACCTACAATTTCAGATGTGGAAAAAGTATAATACAGCTTTCTAATCACTTATAATTAGTGAATTTCTCTTTTGACCACTCCCATCTCACTGGAGTGATCAACAGGCAATCTCAGTGAGGGTTTATGCTGTCCCCTTCCCCACAATCTTATCCAAAGGGACTTGAAGCCAAAGGTATGGGAGAAACTTCAGTGGACGTTGGGTCATTACATACTAAGTGTTCTGTGTCAAAACTTGAGTCCACTAACATATTCATGACTCCTTCAAGTCCTTGGTCGTTCATCCACTTAGGGTGCTTTGGAGACGCATCTGTATCTTCTCAATGTGGCTTCACAGGTCCATTGCTCTCTCTGCTGCCTCCATGTCATCCTTGGGCATATGGCCACCATTCTGTGCTCTTGTACCATGAAGGGGAGGAAATACCAGGGAAGCTGTTTAAGGCTATGCCTTCCTGTGTGCAGTGTGTGGTTGCTCCTCTCCCCATGTCTTTATCTGGGAAGTAGTCCCACTGTCTCCATCAGTCTTCTGGGAAGTAAGGCATATGCTTTCTTATGATTTTGTTATTTTTCATGTAGGTGCAAGATCCTTTTCTCTGGGATGCATCAATATTTATGCCCTTGTCAGTTACCTTCAGTCTCTTCCACCTGCTCCTGGTCCTGGGGATTCTATTTCAATCTGGATGGATGAGAGTTCAGAGGAATGAAGGCTTGGTCTTACTTGCAATGTTTTCTTGAATTCTTTTGTCTGTGCATAAATCTTTTGCATTCTCCCAAGTACTAATCTGCTGAAAATCAAAAGATTGGGAGGCAATTTGTTTTCTCTCTGCTTAATGCTGTCACATCTCATAAGTAATTTGAAAATCATAAGCATTTACACCTAGCTAAACATGGAGATATGGAAGATGAGTTTGAAAGAGTGGGGAGAAATGGTGGAAAATATTCATAAAAACACAAATATATAAAAGAACCCTATTACTTAGTATGCCAACAATATTCTGATGTATTAATTTTCACTTCTCATACTACCCACTAAGTTCCTTGAAGAAGAGGGGTAGGTTTAATATTGTTGGATCTCCTGTAATGACCATGTCCATGATGCATATATGCTAGGGATTTGTTAAATTCTTGCTGAGGAATGACTAATGGTTAGACATTTGTGGTTCAATAGAAGAATGCATACTTTGTAATGGGACTTACTAATCTTCTATGATTTCTTAACACAACAAAAAGTTATGCAGAACTAAACAGCATACTGAATGAACTTGTTTGCTGTTTGGTGGAAATTTATAAGGTTCTGAAATATGTATTCTGATTGCCATGTATAGAAATTGAGCTTAGGAAACTTTACATGCAGGGACTCTTTAACAAAGAACATCGAGGAATCATAATGGAAATGAAAGACAAAAATTTGAGTAGTCTCTAGTTGAGATAAATCAACAAAATGTACTTAGGACTCACATGCTAATTCTGCATAAATGAATTTCCAACACTTTGAATACAGATATTAACAAACACTTTTCCTTAGATTCAGGAAACTTTTCCTTCCCCATTATAAAAAGATATGTGCTGCAGATCATCATTTGCAGGTTCTGCTCTCTAAATTATGAAATCAGATATATTCACACCTCAGATAATTAGACAAGGTGGAAATAGATATTGTATTTTATCGGCAATTTTAAATTTTTTTGGAAGGAAGGAGTCATAATGTAGTGATTAGGCAGATTTTAATGAGAGAAATGCCTTTGGCATTAGCTAAAATCACCCTCAATGTTGGTGCCTGTTTAATTGCTGACAATGAACAGCAAGGTATCCTCTAGGTACTTAATAAAGATGTGGATTTTAATATAATAACATACTTTTCATAGGGTTCTTTGGTAATGGTGGCTACTTATTTTAGTTATGTCAACCTCACTATTAAGCAAAGACTCATTTGCAGGTTTGATTCTAGCATTGACCGCTTATGTAAACTGTGTTGCATGGCCAGAAGACACATCATTAAACATTAATAACCAGCTCACAGGTAGTCTGCTGTTGGCAATTAGCAGCATATAGAAAGGGAACACAGATACTCCAGGCAAATCTACCTTCCTTACTGCTGGAACAATCCTAAAGGAAAGTATAAGGGTGGTAGGCTATCAGGACCATTATACAGGAAGGAAAATCAGTAGTTACATTAAATGATTGTAAGTCATTGGTGCATGCACACAACAGCTCAAAGTCTTTAATACAGGACACTCAATCCTTCAACCTATTTGCACCAAATCCTGAATTTTCAAAAGTAAAAGCTAAGATGCTTACTGCTACGGAGATAATCTTTCATAAGAGATATTCATATCTGTGCTATTCCCTTATGGCATATCTCATTATATTTTGCATTTTGCACATTTTTATTGTTTTGCTCACTGTGGCTTTTGCAAATTTAGCATTCTCTGCATATGTCTTCAACAACAGACCCCAAACCGAAAAGTGTAATAATGCTACCTAACGTACATAAAAAATTCATATCAAAGGAAAATATCAAAGCATTTTCATAAATAGCTATATATTTAAGAAAAAAATGAATAAATATGAATGCTTTATAGACATTATATCATTTAATTCTCAGTCTTGTGATAGGAGTTCATAGAAGTATGGGTAGCATGATATTTTCATATGTCCTCAGGAATTCCTAGAAGAGTTTGTGAAGAAAATTCCCACAAGAGTGATGTTTAGTTACTGCATCTGTGATAACAATACCTATCTCTTTGCCCTTTAGATTAAATAAGATGGTGCTTGTGAAAGGTGGAGCTTGTACTCTACAGGCAAGAAGTGACTGCCCAAATGTTAATGTCTTGTCTTTCTTTTCTTTCTTATTCCATTCTTTGGGATGCCTCTCCTTTCTCACCAGTTTTGGGACTGAATTTCCTGCCTTTGCCATCCTTCCCTTGAGGACTCTCTCTACCTCTTTCACCAGAAATCATTATCTTCTTTTTCAGTTCCCATAAAAGATAATGAATTTTATAGTACAAGAGGAAGGAGGTTTGGCAGGAGTGGCTGGATCTCCACGTATTTGTGGCTCATCAGGCCACTGAAAGATGGTCTATGCCTTTCACAATTTACCTTCCCAATAAGAGAATCCAAACCAAGAATGATCTCATACTCTTTGCATTGTTCTATGCTGTGCTCATAACTCTCTTTCTTTCTCTTTTTGATCTTCTTGGAATAGGGGACAAACACACTGATTCTCCCTTGATTTAGGGGAGTGGTTCTCAAACTGATTTGAAGGTCTTTTTCTACTCTTAAAAATTATCGAAGACTATAAAAAGCTTTCTTTCTTTTTTAAAAAAATATTATTTTATTAAAATATAATAATATCATTCATTACATAGTAGTATAAATACCATATTTTTATGAAAAATTAACTATTTTTCCGAAACAAAAAACTAGTGAAAGGAATGACTTTTTTTTTTTTTTTTTTTTTTACGATTTTCAAATCTCTTCAATGACTGGCTTAATAGAAGTCAACTGGATTCTCATATCTGCTTCTGCTTTCAACATATTGCAATCTGTTATTAGGGTGAAGTATATGAAGAAAATTTGGTCTCACACAGCTGTATTTTTGAAAAAAAGAAGGAGTATTTTGATATCTTTTCAGATAATTTTAGATATTCTTCTTTTATATGACACAAATTTGGCAAGTGGTAGTTTCTTACAAATTAGTTGAAATGTGGAAACCGAAATGCTGAAAATAAACTTTTTATCATGTACTAACTCATGATCCACTACACTATCTTGCACTTTGAATGGATTATCTATTGATCATTTCTTCTAAATGTTGACACATTTCATTATACAAAAAACGTATTCATTCATGTTATCACTAATATCCTCAGAAAGTCTTTTAAGTATTGGGAAGCTGTCGAGCTCACAGTGTGCATAAAAGTTTTCCAAAATTCTAATATTCACTTGAAAGTGCAAGTTTTCTCATTGGAAGAACATACTGTCAGTTATTTTCTTTGATGTGAAGTGCTTACTTCATTCATTTTATTGCCAAATGCACAAATTTGAATAACCATAGTTGTCTGTCAGTCATTCTTTCAAGTAGAAATAATTTTACATGAAATAATCAACTAGAACAACTCACAGCTCAATCACATATGCTTTTACTTGAAACAACCATTGTACTTGGAAAGGCAGCATAAGTGCTTTATGTGTACTTCTCATTTTATCACACAAAATATGAAAAAGATATATATTCAATGGTTAGTCTTTAATGAAATTAATTGTTACTACTTGATCAAGGAAATTCTTAAGTAAAGCTTTCATTTGTTCTGATTTCTTTATTTCTGCAACTGTCTGACAGGGAAGAATATCATAACTACTAGTACAAGTAGTACCAGTGACTTTGTTCTCGTTTGGGCTGCAGCTATTTTGCTCACTATTGCTTTTGTACCATCAGTAAATAGTCAACACAATGAAAGAGGCAAATAACTTCTTGGTATTATTATGAATATCATTTTGATCTTAGAGTCCCCCTGAAAGAGTCTCTGGAACCCCAGGAGTATATAGACCAGACTTGGACTCCGGGCTTTTATCTTTTGGACTAAAAAGATTCTTTCACTGAAAGTGGTAGCATCTTTTAGCCGGGTGTCTGTGTTCTAATGTAAACACTGTATGAGATATTAGACTATTCAATAGTAAGTGCTCTTGGAGAAAAGAAAGACAACTGTAGTTTTAGTAGCTAAGAAAACTGTGCTTGAATGGATTGGACCTTTACATAATTTCAAGATTTGCATTGTGTCAAAAGTTATGTGCACACTTTTTAGTCTAAGTCTTCCCACAGCATGCTGTTCTCTCTTTATTATTCAAGCTAATTGGAAAATGCAGGTAGCATCCTTATGATCGTCCTCTTCTGGGTAGGATTTATACTCTTTGGTGCAGTGGATGTCATGGAAACCACTGTTCAGAGATGGAGAAGAAATGTTCTGGCCCTCCTGCTTAATCCTGCGGAAGGGGTTCCCCAGCAGGGTCCGGCCCTTTCTCATTCTCTCTGTCTTTCTCTCAGAATCTATCCTAGAATCAGTCTCATTATTTACTTCTGCTTATGTTGGAGATATATTTATTTGGAAACTATTCACCTTTTTATTTAACATTTTTGCAGACATAATTCAAACTATCCCCTTTTAAGAGAACTGTTGCCTCATCTCCTACAGATAATGACGCATGATGACAGGAGCTTGGCTCTGTGAGAAACTGCTCCAACAGGGACAGACAGAGCTCATCTCAGTGTGCTGTACCGCCCCTGCAGCTCCTGCTGCTCTCTGGGATCTCAGCTCAGGCTTTGACTTTCTGATCTGTAGATATGAAAAGCCACGCAGGGAATACAGACCTGTAATAACTGCTGTGTTGCTTACAGAAAACTGAATCAGATACGCACCTAGACATTTATTGACACCACCTTTAAAGAGTTCAGGAACCAAAAGTATTACCTGTGGGCACTTTACTATGTTCCAGAAAGAAGGAACTCATTCCCTCCCCTCCTCTAGTCTCAATGATCAGTGCTTTGAAACCCCAGCCTTGAGCACTGTTTTATTATTGACTTATGTGAGGACAAGTATTCTGCATCATTCCTGGAGTCCAAATGGCTTTGCAGTTCTTGTCCCCATAATATGCCCATCAATTTAGCCAAAACAGCCAATAAACAAATTTTCCAGAGCATCTAATGTGTACAAGATAATGAGCTGAGACAAGCTAGACTCTAGTTTAAAGACTATATTTGAAGCTATGCACAATGTCCTATATTTCTTTTCTGCTCCAGGAAATTATAATTTTATGAATCACTCATAATTTAAGGACTGAAACTTTTTCCCTGAGAAGATAAACTCCAAAATGTGATGTCTATTTAACTCATTAATATGGAGCAGCACAGAAGCTGATCACAGTGGCTGCAAGGAAGCAACAGAACTCATTTTGATAGATTTGTTTTATCCATACCCTACTCAAACCAGAGCAAGTAGACTTTGATGCTGTAGGACAGACTTCTGCTCCAGACACTTGAGATATAGGGCAGCTTTTCAGGGTGCATTAAGCAGAAGGCAGTGTCTGGCTTTCTTGCACTCCACATAGCCCAATCTTCCTACTTAAAAATTTTAACCTTCTGAAGGAGTCCAGTTCTCATGCCATCTTTAATGGATACGAGAAACTTGAATTCTTGAGCATTTGAGGAGAAAGATCTGCATTGTCTGTGGAGGCCAGAGTCACAAATTTTCAATTCCACTCTAAAAGTAAAGAAGGAAATGATTTTAGCAAGGTCACACAACTCAGTGACCAGGTGTCTGGCTACATCCTTAACACTGTTTGTCCCTGCTCTTTTCAGGGCTAAACAGTTTTATTGTTTTGTAGATATCCATGAACATAACAAATTGCATTTAACTGTCTTGGGGAACTTCTCTTTCTAGGAATCTCCCAATGTCATCTTGAAAATGATTCTGTGCATAATGAATATGTGTAGATTTGATATTCTTGGGTCATGATGCCAGTTCCCATTTCGAGTGCAAGCTTTTCTCTAATGAATCTAAATAGTATTAAAAATTCAGATTTCCAGGACCTACTTCAGGTATTTTGATTTAGAAGGTTTAGAGGTGGAGCCCAAGAATCTGGATTTTAATCAAACAGCTCTGATGAGACTGACACAAGTTGTCCATAGGCTGCGATTAGAGAAATGCTGCCCTAGTAAATAAAACGATGCCCTGCCTAGACAGCTGGGGAATGAAAAACCATTTCTGTCTGCTGGAGAGCCAATTAGTTATAATATGAGTTCTGGGCAAGGGATTCTCAAAATGTGGTCTGCAGAAAGCCAACTGGACAGTTAAAAATGGTCACATGAACTTGGTCACCATCACGGTGCACTCTTTCTTAGACATTATTCTTGGCTTTGAATCTATGATTCAGGTTTTATGCTTCTGCTGTCCTGGAGTCTGATGTTTCTTCCACTGTTCAGAGGAGATTTATGACTGTGATGACAAAATTCAAGTTATTTCACTTGTTTCTCACAATCCTGGGGCCCACAGCAGAGCCCTGCTCATAGTAGCACTCACTAAATGAGTAAACATAGCAAGAAGAGTGACAGTGATTTCAATCTAGTCAATTATTCCTTTGATCAAAAATCTTGGAAAGTTTCTGGCAGTGTCAAAATCTGCTTGGCCTTCCAGGAAATCGGAGGAGGAAGATTTGGAATTGTCATCATTCAACTGGAATTTGATGTAAAAATTCAGAGAAACAGCTCCAGTGAAAAATCTTGCAACAGAACTCCATCCAAATATATTAAAAGACATCAAAGGGAAAGTGTTTTCTCTTGTGAGTTTCCTTTCACTTTTAACTGAACACTTGTAAAATTGATGATGATGTATCTCACTAGTCACCTAGAATGCTCTGTACCTCTGAAGAAAACAAAATTACTTTAATATTTTGAAGGTTTCTTTACTTTGTAAGTTGTGTCTGGGGAGCTTATTAAGTTCATTAGAAAACTGGAAGAAATTTAAAAGTACTTCTAAGGGCTCTTTTCTTCCTTTCTTCAACTACTTTTGCATTTTTAGATAGGAACATGAATAGATAAAAGCAGAGCTTAGCTAAAACAAATAAAAGTTGATATGTATTTTTGAGAAGCATATGAGGAGGAAATGAGTCTATTTATTAGTTTCCCTATAGCTGGGCCCATCCTTCCTCAGTGCCCATAATCAATCCTGACTTGCAATAGGAGGTTCTTGAGGAAAAAACTTTTGCCTATATTGAGACATAGCCTCTTTCCCATATTGCTGGAATATTCTTATTATTAATTTTGTATTAATGATAATGGTATCTTATGAATAGTAACAATTGATAATTTTTTTAAAAAAAATTATGAACAATAGAAATTTATTTCTCACAGATCTTGAGGCTGGGAAGTCCAAGATCAAGGCATTGGCAGGTGCAGTGTCTGGTGAGGGACGTGATGTCTCCTTCCAATGTGGTCCCTTGGCGCTGCATCCTCCAGAGGAGATGAATGCTATTTCCTCATATGGCAGGAGGAAGGGCAAAAAAGCGAAAAAACTTGTATTGTTTCATATGCTGGGCTATGCACACAGGCATTTGCTTATTAAATTCTCCCAACAGCTTATGAATCAGCACTAACAATATCCCACATTATCATAATCAAGAATATTAAGAAAGAATATCTCCCCAAGATACTCAGCAAGTCAGGATTAAAGCAGACAGTCTGAGGAGGGGGAACCCCTGCCCTGCATCTGGACTGGGAAATATTCTGATGGAGGCAAGTTTGGGTTCCTGGGGTTCCAGGTAATGAGTTCTAGAAATTTTTCCCCATTGAGATGGAGTACAGGTGGGTTTGGGGAAGACAAAACAAAACAGAGGCTTTTTGTTTTATCTTTTATCTTTTCCTATGGTTATATAAAGCTATATTGTTATTCAGAGTTAAAGAAAAAGTTGTCTAAAAGCCATGTCCCTACTGAAACTTCTATGACCACAGGTGTTGTGTTCATTTTCCCAGCAATTAGTTTGCCCTCACTTGGCAGACTAATTTCCATTTACACCTTTCCTGACTACTGCTAACACTAACAAATGAGGTATTTTCTGATTGAAGACTAAAATTTCTCCTTTAGGTGATAAAATTAAACCACACACTCGTTGAAACAACTGGATCTCTGAATCGAATTCTTTGAGGTTTCTGGCAGGCTTCACATTGGGTTCCAATTCTAGAAATTGCATCCTGAGGTAGAAAGGCCTGGGAATGTGTGTTCAGCTGGGAAGGGCTTGTGATTGTATCTGGCAGCAGAGGAGGATATAGATATCAGCAGGGACATGAGATAAGTATCACTTACCCTTCAGATGCGCCTTACACTTGACCTGCAGGAGTTGTTTCTCCCAGCTGAAGTTTAAATGAATATGCAGGCATTTTGAAGGGCTTTCTTCCTTGAGGTTGCTTCCAGAGAATCAAAATCTTGTTAAAATTATTCTGGGCACTGATTCAAAATGTGAAAGGCTAAAATATTGCCAACATGGTAATTTACACAATATAATAGCAGAGGAAAATAAATTATCCACAACTTACAGCAATGCCCTATGAGCAGAAAGCCTCTTGGAGCACACAAAAATTATATCTACAATATATCAGCAACATAAAGCTTGAGATTATGAGAATTAGATTCAAGTTCTTGAAAAATTAGTGGAAATTCCATTCTGCTATCACTTTAGAAATTGAAAAGTAATAATAAATGGGCACAGCTAGTGCGGAAGCATGATTGAATTTCATATTCCACCCTATTTGTTATTTAGTGCCTCATGTCCTCAAAGGGCTTTGCCTTCATGCTTCCAGTCAAGTATGGAAACTTGGTATCATTCCCATTTTGTTTATAAGGAAACTGAAGCACTGGAAAGTGGGTTTCCTTCAAGGTCACTTCATTGATCTGAGAACAGAACTGTAATGGAATTGGTAGCTATAAAATCCCTGTGTCCTAGGGCTGTCAAGGACTGTGGCTGAGGCCAGATTCTCAGAGCCAGAGAAGATCAAATAATAAAGGCAATTGTATGTGCTGGGGATTCAGATGTCTAGTGATCTTTTCATTGAAATCACTGCTCTTTTTATCAACCTTTTGTTTTCTGGGTCTTTGCATAAAAGTTTCCCTTTGCTGTGTAGATTCTTTGTCATCACTTTTGAGAACAGGATATTACTTTTCTGTGGTCTATATTGTGTAACTTTCCATTCCTAAGAAAGTTTTACTTGAGAATATAGCTTAGAGTGATTAAACAATATGATCCTCAGCTGAATAATATGTGAAAAGGGCAATTGCATGAAATTTTTATGTAGTATCCACAGAACTAGAAGGAGAGAGCAGAATAAAGCAATCAAAGGCGGAAAAGCAAACTGTGTAATTTTAGCAACAGTAAAAGTGGATGGGGAACATATTTTGGTGCAGGGAAGATTTCACTAACAGTAAGAAATGGAATTCATATTGTATTCTCTCTCTCCCTGTTATCCACGTCAAGTCATCAAATCCAACATCTACACCTTTTCCTCTCTTTCTGTAACTTCCTCCTCTGGGCTCCATAAAAACGACACATATTATCAATGTTTCAGGTATCAAAGGAGACTTTTCCAGAGAGCTGAACAAGTTTCTCTTTCCTTCCACTTAAGTTGCAGTACCAGCCTCCTAAATGCCACCCTGTTGGCCCATTGATGGTTGGTCCCCATCCCATTTCTACCTGTATACCACCACTTCCAGTTTAGTCATTTTAACTGAAATTCTGATCATGCCACTTCCTGGGTGAAAACTTTGATCATCTTCTTTCACCTCCGTCCCCCAATCTAAAGTCAACTAATTAAAGCTCAAATTCTTATATCCCTCCTCTATCTGGTACCAACTTCTCTTTCTATGATAAGCCTTTCCTAGCCTGTTTCGGTTTCCTTTTGTAATTCAAACTAAATTAAAAAATTAGTTTCTTTCTGAGCATGTCTGGAAGTTTTCCACATCCACTTTATTACCCATTCTCTTTTTTCTGTAGAGAATACAATTGAATTATTCCTGATCCATCTCTGCATCTTTTGACCTCCTTCTTGTCCTTCAAGTCTCACCTTTAATGGCACCTCTTGACTGTCTGTCTATTTCTGTACTTGTTAAAGATTGCCTTGTACCATGGTTGTTTTTCTGGTCCATCTTCCCTGCTGGATTACCTGGTTGCTAAGGTTAGAATCTGTGTCTCAGTTATCTTTGTATTTTGCTTCTTGTCTCCTCTTTCCAGTACCTGGAACAATTCTGTGCTCACAGAAACAACTAAGTAAGTGAAAAATAAATTAAAGACTGAATGAAAGAATGAGTGATATGTGAGTTCTAGAGAAATAAAGAAATACAGAGCAAAACCTCTGTACTTTAAAAATATAAAATTTAGAAGAGATGTATAGCCCCTATTGTTAAAATATGCAGAGTTACATTTGTTTGCATAAAATATTAAATATTACATGAGTTCATGAGTTCTCTAGAACAAATGTGCTACAAAGTGTAGCTGGAAGAAGATATGAACTAAAATAAAAGCCTAACCTCCTGCTGACTGAACGAACCACCTCTTGGACAAGGGGGCCCCAGAGAAACCTTAAAGCTGAGTTCCCAGCCATTATGGGATGGGAAGTCAGACGTGCTTCATTATACCCCCTCCCTTGCTAACAGCCATCAGGCTTTGTTCTTTAAGGGCTAAAGAGAAATCAGTGTGCAATTTACTGCTCCCCATTTGCAATTTCAGCACTGCAACTAACTAGCATTCTTTCCTGATGAGAGACCACCAACCATGAAGTGGTTTCAACCAGTCTACAGAGCATGCACAGAAAGGGTTTTCGTTTCCTTGCTTCACCTTTTGACACCAGAGGGCTACCATTTCTGAACATGGAGCCCATAAAGGGGCATAAACCTCAACTGCACAGGTGAATATTTCTTCTTTCATAAATATTCACAACTCCTCTTATAGCTTGTTAAACATGTATATTTGGCCACCTTGCTCAACATAAATTCCCGTTCCCATTGTCTGTTCTTTAGTGTGTATATTTCTGGTTTCTGGCAAGAGCTTTGCTTCCCAGCCTATTGGGATGGCTACCCACAGGCTAAAACCATTTGTGAGAAATAAAGCTTTCCTTTCCAAATCTATGGACATTGTTATTTTCTTCAGTTAACCAAGAGATCACTCTAGACCGAGATCAGTGAATTTTTATAGAAGTTGGGACTTGAGCTGAGTCAGTTGTATGCACAGAACTAAGGTAAGTATAGAGGAAATCATGTTTATTCTACTGTAATTTTATATATTGCTTCTTATAATTAATTGTATATATACTTGTTTGTGAAACTGGACTTGAAGAAAAGAAACTTTTTTTTCAGTGATATGTGTATCTTGTATAGTAACTACCATGTGTCTGGCATATAGAACATGCTCAGTAAAAGTTTGATAAGTGAGAATGTTGAACATTTCAGGCAAAGCAAATGGTGTAAGCAAAGTAATAGAGATTGGAATTCACATGGGATGTTTAGAAAACAGTGAGTAAAATATTTTCGTTGGTTTCCAAGATACCTAAAAGGGAGCACAATCTGATAAAATTAGGAAAAAAGAAGATAAATATTAATAATAAAAGGTATTCAATGTTTCACTAAGGAGTTGGATTTTTAATGGTAACCATGGAAAGGTTTTGAAACGTGAAGTGATTTCCTATGCATGTATTTGAGAAATATTTACCTGGCAGCTCTGTATGTGAGAATGTAGATTGTGACATACACCTGATTGGCTACCCCAAAGGCCACTGCCCTACTACTTTTGTTTAGAGATTGTTTAGAAATTCTTTGAGCTCAAGGAAGCCAGGCCCAGAGCCAGGTTTAAGAGTAATCATATGCTATAATTTGAATGTGTCCCCCAAAAAGCATGTGTTGGAAACTTAATTAGTAATGCAACAGTGGTAAGAGGTAGGGCCTAATGAAGGGTGATTATTCCATGAGGGTGGCATGAATGAATGAATGCTATTATCTCAGGAGTAGGTTTGTCATACAAAAGAGAGTTTGGTCCCCTTTTACTATCTCTTACACTCTCTGTACTCTTCCACCATGGAATAACGAAGCATGAAGGCTCTCAAAACATACTGGCTTGTTGATCTTGGACCTTCTAACCTTCAGAACCAGAGGCCAATAAATTCCCATTCATCATAAGTTACCCAATCTCAGGGATTCTGTTATAGCAGCACAAAACAAACTATGACAACATACAACCTAGCTGTAGCCATGAAGATGTTAACTGAAGGCTTGCCAGAGGACTACTGAGAAGGCACTTCCCACCCGCCCCTACACTGCATCCATCATGGTACTATATTGTGTGGCCAAGATCATTGCAGAGATACTGATTCAGACCCTCAATCTCCTTAAGCCATTAAATCAAACTAACAATTGCCTACCATTATGCAAGGAAAAAGAACAAATATATTGTTGTGTATTATTAGTCCAGCTTTCTTATAAAAATTTTCCTGTCTCTATCTCTGTCTCTCCTGCTTTCTTTCTCTCTCTTTCCCCCCGCCCACACACACATATGAATTAATATAGATTTAGTAGGAGCAGGAAGTATAGAAACTCTAGAGGATGGGAGAATAGAAATCACTGCCTTAGGACATCACATAGTTTAATACCCTAATTTCCAGCAAGGAAAATTGACTTATGCATAGTAACACAGTAACAGATGTCTGATCAGAACAAAGGTTTCCTCACTTCTAGATCAGGGCTCTTCCTCACTTCTTTCTGTGTAACTTAGTCTTAAAGACCCATAGGCCATAAGAAATTCACCTTGCAAATTTCCTGCTTCATTGTCTGCTTATGAGAGTTTTAACTTTTGAGCCAGATAGAATAGGGTTCAAATCTTGGTTTTGAGTTTGAGAGGATTTTGTGAACTGGACAAGTCACTCACTTATTCTGTATCTTAATTTCCTGATCTATAAAATGGAAATTATTAAATAAGTCTTAGCTCATAGGGTTCTTGTAAAAAATGCAAGTGAATGCATGTGAAGTGCTGAGCAATGTGACTGGCATAAGTACTTAATAAATGTTAGCAATCCCTAGTATTCTTACTGGGACCTCAGAACATTGTTCCCAGCCACAGCGGGTGGCACTTATTCAAGCCTAGTCAGTCATCAGAGGCGTTGGGGATAAAATATGTCAGTAACTGAAAGGAAAATGTGGCATCATTTTCCAAATATATGATGTATTGACTTTGTTATTGGAAATGCTGTAGGGAGATATAATCTGCAAAAACTCAGATGATGGATGAAAAGCAATAAGAAAAATGAAGTAAGAAGGTGTTTGAGAGAATAGTATTTTTTCAAGATCAATTACAACAGAATCATAATTTTAGATGCAATGTGATGAGAGCTTGGATGAAAGTTGCTAGTAGATGAAATGAAAAGGGCAGATTTGAGAGGTATGTTAGGATGACTGGACCTGCCAACACCCTTTATGTATTTTAAAGGGTGGTGGGGGTGAGAAATCAAAGAAAATGTCAAATTAGAGCTATTCATTACTTCTTCCTGTTTCTATCAGGACTTTCCTGTCTCTATCATGACCTTTTTATGCTGTTGTGAGAGATACAGTGTATTTCATGTGTACCCAGAGAACATGATTCAGCCATGGTTGTAACTGAATTTAGGGTGGGCTTTCCTGAAGTTTTTTTTTTTATTTCAAAATATGACAAGGGAACAAATGTTTTTGGTTACACGTACCAATTTTGTTATGCTTGCGTCAGGGTTATAAGTGTGCCATCAGCCAGATAAGGTGTATTGTACCTACTGGATAGGTTTTCACCCAGTCCCTCATCCCCACTCTGCCCTACTTTATTCCCACTGAGTTTTACTTTCTTTTGTACACAGGCTTGCTCATCAGTTAGACACAGTTTAGTAGCGAGTACATGTGATGTTTGTTTTTCCATTCTTCACTTAGGATAATGGTCTCCAGTTCCATTCAGATTGTTGCAAAAGGCCTTACTTCATCCTTCTCCATTGTGGAGTAGTATTCCATAGTATACATATAAGACATTTTATTAATCCACTCATGAATTGATGGGCAGTTAGGTTGATTCCACATCTTTGCAACTGTGAATTGTACTGCAATAAACATTTGAGTGCAGTTGTCTTTTTGATTAAATGACTTCTTTTTCTTTGGATAAATA
>CAUYSK010010627.1:0-13566 GCA_963575035.1 Avahi laniger
TTCTACCAGTCGTTTTATTATATATTTTTTCTATGTCTGGCAGCTATTTCCTGGTATGTGACTATCTTGGGCACCTTGAGGAAAACACATTTTCATTCCTTCCAGACGATTGCTTAAGGGAAGCAGACGTTTGCATCTTAATTTCTTTGTCTCATTACCGTATGCAGGACAATGAGACGCCTTGGCTTGTTTGCAAGACCCCAGGCGCTTGGTTATCTGTCATAAAGCTATCTGTCATGAGGAATAGTTCTGTTTGTTCAACAGGCCGTGTCCGGGCCTATTGTCCTGTGGCCCCAAGGAGAGCACATCCAGTTTCGCTGACTCTGGGCTTAAGCCAATTTTTGCCCAGGGACAGTCCCTATAAACAACCAAATCTATTCGCTATACGTCAGCACCATGGCGCCTGCGTATACGCAATCACGTGACACTTAGCATCAGGGATACGTCTGGGACGTGCATCCCTAGGCGATTTCGTCACTGTGCGAACATGAGCGTCCTTCTCAAACCCAGACGGCACTGCCTCCCCCCGCACACCCAGGCTGCACAGTGCGGCCTGTCGCTGCCGGGCTCCGAACCCCACAGCGTGTAGCTGCACTGAATGCTGCAGGCAAGGGTGACACGGTGGAGACTATTTGTGTCTCTAAACATATCTAAACATGAAAAAGGGACAGTAAAAACATGGCATAAAAGATAAAAGATGATACACGTGTGTAGGGCCTTACCGTGAACGGAGCTCGAGGATAGGCGGCTATTCCGGGCGAGCGTGTTCCTGTGGCCCATGGTGGATTTTATGTGCGCCACGAAATTAGGCCACACTAAATTAATGCAAATATTTTTCTTTCTTCAACAACAAATTAATCTTAGCTTATTGCAACTTTTTATTCTATAAACTTCCTAATTTTTAAAAATGTTTCAACTCTCATAATGACACTTAGCTTGAACACAAACACATTGTAGAGCTGTACAAAAAATATTTTCTTTCTTTATATCCTTATTCAAAAAGCTTGTTTCTATTTTAAAACTTTTTTATTTTTATTTTTTAATTTTTTAAATCTTTTTGTTAAAAGCAAAGACACAAAGATCCACGTTGGCCTGCGCCTACGCACACAGGGTCGGGATCTTCGATCCCTGTGTCTTCCATCTCCACGCCTTGTCCCAGTGGAAGGTCTTCAGGGGCAGGAACATGCATGGAGCTGTCACCTGCTATGACCTCCTGGAAGAGATGCCTGAGGCTGTTTCACAGTCAGCTTTTTAAAATATGTAAGTAGAAGGCGTGCCCTCTGCAATAACAATAAGAAGCTTAGTGAATACACACACCGGCAACATGGCGGTTTGTCATCTCCGAGTGCTGTGCGCTGTGTAACTGCGCATGCTGGACTCGCACAGCTGGCCGCGGTGGGCTCGTCGCACGGGTCTCACCACAAACACATGCACGATGCCTGTGCGATGACCTCACAACGCTCCGACGTCCCCAGTGATAGGCATCTTTAGCTCCATCACAACCTGTGGCACCACCGCAGCATATGTGACTGTCGTTGGCTGAAACATCGTCATGCGGCACAGACTGTATGTGGAGCAGGCACTACATGTAATAAGCGTGTAGCGAACACATGCACATTCTGCAGGACTCACCCGCGCTCTGGGGCGGAGGCACCTGCCCTGCCCTGGAGGAGGCTTGTCTACGAAGGCCGAGGGACAAGACCCTGAGGCCCTGGCAGCCTGTCTGGGCTTCACCTCGCGGAGCCCACGGGGCACCAGGCAGTCACAGGTTGCTTAAATTCCCGTCACGCCCCTGCTGGGGTGCGATGAGTGCCATGTTTTACAACAGAAAACCTGAGACCCTGAGACGATAAGAATCTGCCCAAGGAGACCGCCTGGCATATGAGCCCACACGTCACGGGAACGTCCCCTACTGTTCCCTCCCACGACGAGCTGACCAAGCCCCGCGCCTGTAAAGCACCCTGGACGCCCGCGCAGCTGGAGCTGGGAGCTACGGCAAGGCTGGCCTCTCGCCGTCCCCTGCGCTCCCACCCCACGCTCAGGGTGCCAGGAATCTTTCACGCAGGGGCCTCCCCACGGCGGGTATCGTTGCTGCCATGAAGTGCTGCCAACTTCCCCCCCAAACACCCTCAAATGTTAGCATGTTATCAGAGCTGCCCGCAGGCAGAGGGGAGCGAACAGGGAACAGCTGGGAGAGAGGCTGCGGCTGACCCTGCCCACGCCCGTCCCTGCAGCGTGGGGTAGGAGACGGCCTATTGTGCACACGCCTTTCAAAGCGAGGGGTCTGCGTGCATTCGGTAAAAGCAAAGGAATTTTGTAACTGCCATCTGAGACCCTATGTCACTCCAAGAGGCTTTTAGGGATAAAGTTATTTGAGTTTTTGCATTAATAAAAGAGATGGGTATGAGAGCTCTAAAGTGATCCTGAAATTCACTAGCTTGCAATGCTTTGTTGCTGCTAGAGTGGCCTGAACATATTTGATGAACTGCTGCCCCTAGAGTAAGTGAAAGTGTGTTAAAATTACACACGTACACACTCTCACACATGTACACACGTGTACACATGCCCATCCATGTGTATACACACTCATACACGTGCACACACCCTTACATATGTACACACGCTCTCACACATGAACACGCTCATACACATGTACACACATGTGCACGCTCTCACCCACACACATGTACACACTCTCGTACACTCTTACACATGTGCACACACCCATACACATGTACACACACACTACTGTCACTTCTGTGTAAATGACACAAAAGGAAATTTGGCAGATTTTAAGGGTTTTCTTTATTTGAAAAAATTGTATATTAAACCATTGAAAATGTTAAAAACGATTAAGAAAACCCAGGATTTCGTGAAACTTGAAGTTGATAAGAAAGTGAATTCTCTTCCTTTGTTCCAGAACATCCAGGGCCAGACGGCTGCAGTGGAGGCAGCGCCTCCTAGTAATAACAGTCTGGAAATCGAAACACAGGACGGGTGGTGAGAGCCCACAGGAACGGGGGCCTAAGCCAGGAAGCCAGGTGGGTTTATGTGACTGCAGGTCACTTTGCCCGGGAGTTTCCTACCAAAGACGGACCCCTTCCCAGGAAGTGCACAGGGACGAAATCCCCCACCCTGAGTGACAGCATCCTCTGTGGGACCCATTATCCCCACACAGCTGGACACTTTCCAGGTGAACCTTGAGGTCACGTAAAAAAAATCACTCAGAAAACCCTGAAAGTTACAAGTTTTGCTCTTTGGAACACTCTGGAGCCTAAAAGAGAGGAAAAAGAGAGTGTCCTTCTCGGACCGGTGCTCTCACCCCATGTCTTTGGACATGCCTGGTTTTTCTCTGTCCTGCCACCCCAGCGTCAGGAGCACATCGCAGCGAGGGCAGGGAAGGGGACAAATGCACATCTGAGGACGAGCCCTCCTGGGGCTGTCCAGGAGCAGGGCGTCGTGGGCAACGCGTGTCACTCGCAGTCATGCGGGGGCCACGGTGAGGCCACGTGAGAGAGGCCCGGCTGCTCTACTCGGGCCCCCCTCCCGGTACCCGGCACTCAGTGGTGTCCACAGGCAGCGATGACGGCAGGGGGGCGAGCACCACCACCAGGCTGTGCGACCCTCGGGCAGCGCTGGGAGGAGCTGCTGTCCTCACCACAGTCACAAAAGGTGCAGTGGCGGTGCTAGAGGCACTAAACTCACTGAAAAGACACTGTGTGGCAGAGAACATTCTGGAACTGTCTTCGGAATCTCGCCGGGGCCCTGGCCTGGGATGGCAGCAAGGCTGCCAGGCAGCTCCCCTCCCAGGCCCCAGCTCCCACCTGCACTGTGAGAAACCATCCACAATGCCCGGGAACCAGGGGCTCGGCCCCCAGCGGCCTTACCTTCCACAGGCTCCGGGTAGAAACACCAGGGCACTTGGAAGATAAGGTCGTCGAAACAGCACTGCTGAGAGACGCACTCCTCGCGGCTGATGCCCGGGTAGCCACAGTTCACGCGGGCTGGGACTTCCATGATGCACTGCTGATTCTCTGGTCACAGGAGGGTACAGCACAGTGACCCGACTGGGCCAGCAGCTCACTGGAAACCCCCATCCCCATGCCCCACCAGGAACACTGCCGGATCCATGGGCTCCGTGTGTCCTGGATAGCTGCCCGGGCGACATCTCTTGGAACCATAACACCCACGGACTGTGTTAGTGTCGGCGCCAGCGGTTGGCTGGCCCGTCCTCCCCGAAGGTGTGGACCAGTGTGGGATGGTGGTCACAGATGATCTGAATATCTGGCGTCCTGGGGCCCTGGGCAAATCATTTTGTCTCTCGGGACTCAATGTTCTCCTCTGTCAATGGGGGTGGCCCAAGATGAGGGAGGGTTGTGGAGCCTGGTGGGGATGCAAAGCGTTTGGTCCCTGCATTGCTGCCCAAAGGTCCTGGCATTCAGTGAGGGCCCCCGCAAACCATCAGCTGTCCACTGGGGGCCCTTTGGGGCACAGTGAGACTTGGAGTGACAGGCTCAGGGGAGAAAGCTCCCCCCATAAGTGTGGACGAGAAGCAGCAGGTGCCAAGTTCCAGTCACGCAGGCGTGATTTGCACACGCAACTTTCTTTTGTGTACACCTTGGCATTAAGTCTTTATGTCTTGATCACACGTATTGACATACAATGCATTCCCAAAAGAATCCTAGAAGTCTTAACTTACTTCCTTAACACTTTAAGTCTGTAAGCACTTAGGTTACTGAAGTCCTGTTAAATGCCTTCACTTCCCCTTAAGAGCTTCTTCAGAAATCACACTTGCAAAGCTAGAAGAGACTTCCGATTTTTTTTCTCAAATAAAGTAAAACTGATGGATTGAGACATGTCTGCTAAAAGAGCAAATGGTGTAGACATGGGGGTGGGCGGGGCATTTTCATCTCCCTAGGCTAGCTCTAGACTAGTGGCCCTTCTGGGCTAGCTCTTGACTAACAGACCTGGACTAGCTCTAGACTAGTGGCCCTTCTGGACTAGCTCTAGACTAACAGACCTGGGCTAGCTCTAGACTAACAGACCTGGACTAGCTCTAGACTAGTGGCCCTTCTGGGCTAGCTCTTGACTAACAGCTGGGCTGGGCCTCCTCAAGCCCCTGCTCTGGGCTCTTTCTATGAAGCCGGGTGCTGGGCTCCGGCCATCAGCCCAGAAGGAGGGTCTGGCTTCCCCCAAAGATTACCTTCGTTTGGGAGTGGGTAGAAACACCAAGGGACCCCTGAGACACTGGAGTCGAAGCAGCATCCATAGTCAAAGCACTGGTCGCTGGTGATGCCCGGGAAGCCGCAGTTCTTCCTGTTCTTGGTGCTCACCCTTGAGCACCGACAGCGGGCTGTGGAGAGACCCCTTGGCTCCATCACAGGGTGCCAGAAACACACTCCCCACCTGCTCTCATGGCCCTGGGGGACACCCCCACCTTCCTGGTGCCACAGGGAGAAACGCAAAGTCTTATCTTGCCCATATTTGAGCTGTGAAATTTCCCCCCGAGAAACTGGCGGGGCTTTGCTGAAATTGTTCTATTACATATTAGTTAAAAAAAAACCCTTCAGAAGAAGGTGGGCAGATGGACCCATGCAAAGGTCAAAGTGAAAGGTGAGCAAGCAGAACCTCAGAGGGGCCGGCCCTCCGGACCACACAGGGCCACCAGCACGTGCGGTCACCCGGCCCTTTCCCCAGGAGGAGCCCTTCCCGGAGGTCTGGCGCAGCCCCTCCCCTAGTGGCACGCGGACAGCCCCCACCGGCATCTCACATCGCAGGGTGCCTCTGTGGCTGCTTCTGCTCTCGAGTTAACGTGTGGTCCTGCCTTTGTTCTTTAAGGGACACATCAGAGAGTATGCAGAGTCGGGGCTGCCTGTGCCACTGCCTCCAGGGCATCCGCAGAGCCGGGCTCACCGCCCCAACATGCGAGGCTGAGCCTCGGGGGTTACTCACGGCCTCCACGTACAGGGTTTCTCGCCCCCCGCCAGGGCACACAGCCCCAGGATGAGGAGCGCAGCCAGGAGCTGAGCGCTACGAGGTCTCATGTCCAGTTTAGTGGCACCCTGGGGCAGCCTGCAGAACACACAGCTCCCGCTGCAGGGGTATTTTATAATTTCCTCTCTGTTTGTTCAACAAGCACAGATAACCTTTCTGCGTGCCCCGTGGCCCCAGCCCTCTGGGCCCTTTGTTAGGAGCAGGGGCTGAGATAGCTCCACGGTGGAGGTGCAGAGGTGGCCAGCAGCACCATGCCCTGCACGGGCGAGGCTTCCAGGGAGGGGTGCTGTGCCCCCTGCATGACCAGCCTCCCCCTGCCCCAGGCAGGGAGCCGGGTGGTGCCAGGCTGCCGACGTGGAAGCTGGCCACGAGTAGGTCTGGGGCCGGGTGCACACAGGTCACACCCAGGAAGGGATTAGCCAGGCATTTCTCCTGATAAGGTGTGTGCCTACCAAAGGGATCTAAATGGTATTGGGACCAAGGTTACTGGGGAAAATTGATAGGCCCAAGGGCAGCCCAGGGAGGACATCCCCAGTCCCATCAGCAGCAGGAGCTGCTCCCCGCAGAGACGGCTGACAAGGTCTATGGAGCAGCCGGAATGGCTGTTCCATTGATGGTTTAATAAGTGCATTTTCAGCCAATCCCCCATTGGTCATTTTTTCTTCCATGGGAATTCTCTCCATTTCCTAAATAATGACACCCAGCAAATGCCCTGCCTGGAGCACGATGCTCTGGAGAAGGGGTCGCGCACTGGACAGAGAGGAGAGAAGCCGGAGGGCAGGCGCTCTCCCAAACGGGGGAGGATGTGGTGGGAGGGACAGAGGGAGATCCGAAGTGCCCCACGCTGGAGCGGTGACAGGAGGCTGAGAAGTCGGTGCCCCAGAGATGAGTGGAATGCAGAAGCCAGGAGCAAGCACGTCCTCAGGCTGGAGATAGCTGCCGCCCTCCCACACTGCCTCTGGGTGCAGCCCGGCACCTGCAGGCTCAGCCCTGGCTCCACCAGGTAGCCACGGGGGCTCCATCTCTGAAAATCCCGGAAAGGTTGATTTCCCCACCGCATATCCCTGTCACCTTAGTCACCACCAAGACAGAGTGTCTGTCATGCACGCTCTCCCTGTGCTCATCCCCACTGTCCTGCCTGAGCCCACTTTCCACTGCCCCTGCTGCCCTTCCTGGGCTCCTGCTGGAACCGCCTGCTCCGCGCCCAAGAGACCACTCACCATCGCGACTCTCGGCCTCTCGCCCTCTCCCGGCGCTGGCGGGAGCCTGTGTCTCCCCGCAGCTGCGTCTCTCACGTCCGCTTAGGCCACACCGTGCTTCTGAGCAAACTGGAGAAAGGCACATTTTCTTCACGCGAGTTACTTCCACCTGTTGGGAAATCATTACACCAGATGGACGTCTGCCGCATGAGAGCCACCAGCTGAGCGTGGAGCTGTGCCCACCGCACCACCTCCATGGCTGTATTTGGTGGCTGCGCTCCCATCACGTGGGCTCAGGCTGGGGGGCTGGACGTTGACCTGGAGCCCCCGGTCCCCGCCCTCGCGCAAAGACCACACTCCTTGGAGATGCAGCTGTGGACAGCGCCACTTCCAGAGCCCCTGCCCCGCTGTCGTCTACTGGCCTTCATGCGGCCTGTTCCCATTGTTAAGGACTTTAGCACTGAGCTCACTGTGTCCCTTGTCACACCAAGACTTAGTCACATCCTGGTCAGCTGCAACATTCCAGTGGACGTTAATCCAAAGTCACAGCCACTCGGGGTTTGTTTCCTGTCTCTAGAAACCTCCATGCCCCTCCGCTCCTGCCTCCCCTCCCGGGCCTCTCTGGGAACCTGAGCTCCACACCTTCAAGGCGAGATGCAAACGTCCTTTCTGCTCGGGACGTCCTAAGCTCCTAACGTCCTGTATGCGACGTCCACCGTATCTCTCCTTACATCCCGAAACCCCGCGGTCCTGGGTCCCTCTGCTGTCCCTCTCCGAGCCCCATCCTGTCCATCCTCCCTCCCCCCCAGTCTGGTTTCCACGCCCGCTTCACCCACGCCCTTCCCCGCCATTCTCTTGTGCCGCCAGGGGCACTTCATCTGCTTACTGTCCCTGTGCCGACACCGGCTGACGCCTGCCATCGACAGTTGCCACCATAAGCACAGGACCGCTGACCTACCCGGGCACTCAGTGACGGTGCCATTCCTCTTTGGGGTGGTGTTGTCTGTCAATTCACATAGAAAAACAGTCGCCACATGGGAACTCATCAAATGTCACCCATGTGGACATCTATTTTCGACTATGCAGTAACAGGTACCAAACTAGCCCTCCGACCATCAGTGACTCTAAAACTATAAGAAACAATGTTTTGTAGTTGTTGAGCCGCTGGCAGGCCAGACAGTGGTTGCTGAGAGAAGGGAAACCACGAGAGAAGGGAGGCCAGCCCCGTGGCTGCCCTGTTCCTGCCTGGAGACACTCTCCAGACTACTGGAGTTGGGGGCACACAGAGCAGCCGTCTCAGAGGCAGAGGCTGGAATTGGAAGCTCCTGAGGCGGTTGGATTTTCCGAGTAAGAAAAGGAAGCCCCAGAAGTAGAAAAGGGGGTCCCTTGAGCTTTTAGTCAAATGTTAAGTTGCCTGTGCCACAAGGCCCAGCAAAGCAGCTGCTGGGGACAGGAGGAGCCGGGGGAGATTGAACTGATGGCTAGCACAGCACCCCTGGGCTGCGAGTCCTCAGAGTTCTGAGAAGCCAGAGGGAGAGAACCTGCCACAGGAGCATGCCCGGCCTGTTCTAGAGCAAAGGACCCTCGTCTCATTCTAGCAGAACTTTAAAGCAAGTCTTAAAAGAATCAAGTTAACCTGCAATTCAATTAACTGCCCGCGTCAGTTTGCTGGGGCTGCTGTAACAAAACACCACAGACTGGGCGGCTTAAACAACAGAAATGCATGTTCCCCTAACTCTGGGAGCCGGACGCCCAGGGCTTGTTAGTTTCCTATGAGGCCCTTCGCCCTGCTTGCAGACGGCCTGTCTCCCCTGCATGGTCTTTGCTGTGGGCGGGCACGTCCTGGTGTCCCGTGGGGTCACCAGTTAGGCTGGAGTAGGGCCCACCCTGACAAGTTTATTTTAACTTAATTACCCCTGTAAGATCCTGTCCCAAGCACAGTAACACTCTGAGGCACTGAGGATTAGAGCTTCGGTGTGTGAATCTGGGAGGACAGTCCACTCGCCAGCACTGCCCGACAGAGCGGAGCTCAACACACCCTCTCAGGGGAAGCAACGAACCCAGGAACACAATGTAGCACCCATAACGTCCTGAGGTGACGATATCTCATTTCACACACCATCAGGGGAAAACGTATTCTTATTACCGAAATTGACATGGTAAAGCCCCTGGCGGTCGAAGGGGAGGCTGAACAGCTGACCAGCTCAATTCCCTGCCCAGCGGCACGGGCTTCCAGGGTCTTGGTATGCTGGGCAATATGGGGAGTAAATATCATCTAAAAAATTTTTTAAGCCCAGGACTATGTGGATACATAATAAGGAATCCGACCAAAGCTCATAGAAGAAAAAAAAACAATTGAACCAATGCCGACGAGAATTTTCATATGGAATCACTAGGGAGGAAATGAAATCAGAAATGTCTTGATGAGTTATATTTGGGAATATAATTGGAAGGACATAAATTTTAGCACATTTTTAATGTGTGTACAATGTAATTCCTCTTTGCACTTTTTTGAGAGACTTTAGTTAAGATTTAAGTTACTTGTAAATGTCTGTTTGGCATCCGAGTGGATGTTTTGTTTGTTTGACGCCATGCTGAGACAAGCCACATTCTGGCCACTCTTAAAATCATTAAACCAGTTAGGTTACCACGTGTCCAGGTAAAACGACATGTTACAGTAGGGGCTGGAAACCAGGGCTCCTGGGCCAATTGCCTGTTGTTTAAATAAAGCTTTATTGAGACACAGCTATGCCCATCATTCACACACTGTGCATGCTACTCTCAAGCTACAATGGCAGAGTTGACCAGACTGTATGGCCCACAAAACCTACAATATTTACCATCTAGTCCTTTAAAAGAATCTGCCTACCCCTGTATTATAGTCTTAAAACCGTCTAAAAATACATTTTAAAACAACAATAAAGGGAAATATTTGTATTTTTTTAAATAAATAAAATGTTACAGAAATTGCCTTAATCCTTTTCCCCCTCCGTAATTTGGTCTTGAAAATGACATCTGCTGGTTGGTGGGGGACAATTTTCCGTGTGTTTTTCACATTTCTGCACATCTCGTGAATAAAAAGCCCACTGTCTTTATGGCATGAGATGGAAGGTTAAGGTTCAGTATTCAGTGCTGTCCTGATATCTGGGGAAGTTGAGAGGGCCTCGAATGGCCTAGCCACAAGGTCCCCTGCCTCCTTCCACCGATAAGGTGTCCTCCTCAGCCATAGCTCCTGCTTATCCATGAGTAGCGGATTTCAGCTCCCTGCCAGCCCGCAGAGCTGTTTAAACAAGCCGATCACACCCTCCTGTGGGAACCACTGTGCACCACGCCCTCGTGTTGCTACGGAGCCTCCCAAGCCCGTGCTGGTCGCTCTGACCCTGAACGCAGCTCCCATGTGGCCCTGCCTGCATGCAGTGTCCCCATGGGCTGGGAGAACGTACGACATACCAGCTGCTGTTGTTCTCACCTGTCCGGTGTTGCGTATGCTGTGTACCGGCATCCCATAATAACCCTCAGGTGAAATCTTTCCCTCACCAACGAGATGTACACAAGGCAGTTAAAACAGTTTTTTCTTCTAAACTATCTTTTCTAGAATGTTTGTGTAGCAAACAACCTTGGAAAATAGATAAGGGGCCTCCCTCTGGAGCACAGCGCAGGCAAGTGTACTGTCCCTTGTAAAAGATTTGAGTCCCTCAGGTCAGGGCTGCTTCCTGCAAGGCTGCCTGCTATGTGTGCAGGCATCCCTCCGAGCCACCCCCCTCCCATCACCCTGGGGGGCAGAGGGCAAAGGGAACTGACCCAAGCACCCTGGCGCTCATGCTGCTGCTATACCGCGACTAGCAAAGTCCTTTGTCCTTGAACCAGGAACCTCCCGTCTCCTACCAGCATCCACGAACCTGCGGCAGAGCAATTTGTCAGTTTGCAACAGGACAAAAGCTCGGCCCTTCACAGGTCTCTGCTGACACTGGCAAACTCGATCAGATTAAATGTAGAAAGTCCTCCCAATATCTGCCTTTAGAATAGATGTTTCTACTAATAAGTTCGCTGAACCCCGTCGTAGCACGTACGTGTGTCAGCAGGATGGCTTTGCCTAGTTTAATCCCTTTGCCACGTCAAAGACGTTCAGCTCCAGGGAAAGTCAAGAACTGAAAAGGACGATGAAGACATATTCTAGATACAAACCTATTTATCCTTGTCTCACCACCTGTCCCCTTCTGTGTGCTTGGACCTCTCCGTCAGGGGCCCTTTCTTTCTGACGGCCATCGATCCCTCCCAGTAAGTGACGTGCGTCTCCTTCTTGTCAGCAAATGTTTCCTATCGGGCTCGCGGGAGTTAGATATTTCAAGGAACTGCCCCTACCCTGCACTCACAAAGGAAGGCGGGGAGTTTTCTTAAGCTCGCGATATCTTTGCCAGTGACCCTACAAATACGATCTTAAGCCACAACTTGGCTTTGAGAACTAGTTCCTGGTCTGGTCCTTAGTTCAACATGCTCTGAACAGAGCCCTGTTGTGTGGGGAGTTATCCAGAAGCCACGGTAGCCTCCAAGTGCACAGCTACGCGAGCGACAGAAAGGCTCGCGGGCCAGATTACGGTGCTGAAACCACACGGTTTATTAAATCAATCTACAGCACTGGTGGAAAATGAGGGGCAGGAGAAGGTTAATATTTGGCAGAGGGTGCGAGGGAGTGGAGGGAATGACACCTGGGTCCTGGGCCACGAGGTATTCATGCGTCCTCTCCCCCTCTGTGAGGGAGGTTGGGGCCAGGACCAGGAGGTGGGAGGGTCCCGGGGCCACTGCGCTCTTGCTCTGTCTGAGAGACCCGGGGCAGCACTCCTGACCCTGCTGCAGCCCGGCATGATCCACAGAGCGGCCACGCTCCCGGTCCACACTTCTGGGGCCACCGTGTGTGGCTGATTTCCGGATGACAGAGCTGTCAGCCTAGAGGTGCGCCATCTGCCTCTTACGACTTGGCCTTCTCATCCTTCTCTCTCTCGGATATGTTCTTGTCGGTTCCATCCTCATCACGTAACGCACCTTGCAGGTTACCGACCCGCCCACTGCCCACGCTGAGCACACCTTGCGAATGTTGCCCACTGTCTGCACTTGGCACATCGCCAGTTTCACAAAATCTACTTTGTTCCCACCGTCTATGGTAGGATTGACTACAAGAGTCTCAGGTAACAGAAACTCATGATGACATCACCCCTGAGCATTCGCCTCGACAACGGCTCCTTGGTCGCAAGTAACAGACACCAATGTCCATGGGCTGAAGTGTGTGTGCTCCTGAAACTCCCAGCTTGAAGCCCTCGCCCCAGCCTCGGACTGGGACTGCATTTGGTGACAGTACCTTTAAAGAGGTGATTAAGTTAAAACTGTATTATTAGGGTAGGGCTCTAACCCAATTTGGCTAGTGTCCTTATAAGAAGAGGAAATCTGGACACACAGCCCCCCAGGCACATGAACAGGCAGCAAGAGGCCAGGCACCGGCAAGCCACGGAGGGAGGCCTGGCAGGGGCCAGCCCTGCTGATGCCCGATCCCCCACCAGCCTCCAGAATGGGAGAGAACTGACGTCTGCTGTTTCAGACGGTACTTTGTCATGGCAGCCTGAGAAGGGGCTGGTGTATGGCGGTGATACGAGACCCAGAACCCTGGCACAGCTGCTCCTGGGGGTCAGGTCACCTTTTTGCTCATCTGCCTCACCCTCCTGCCTGCTCCTGGGGCCTCCAGGCAAACTGTGCCCACTCGGCCCCTGTCGGCCCCTCGGTCCATCCCCGTTCCGAGTCCCCCTCGGGCCCAGCGCAGACACAGCTCACCCCCCCGACCCGCTCATTTACCCAGAAAACCCAAACGGCGAATCTCTCCCCATGAGAGACTTGCTGAACTCCTGTCTGAGGAGCTTCAAGGACATGGAAAGTTCTAGAGTGTTCCCTGGGTGGTAGGAAGGGGCAGCGTGCAGGATGTCAGGGACAGTCTGTCCGTGCCTGGTGTGGAGCTGCTCAGATCCGCATTTTAGCTTCACATCTGGGGACACCAAGAAAAGCGTAAAGTGACACATCACTGCATTGAGTTGTGAAGTAGAAGGGCTGTTTCCAAAAATAAAGAGAGAAAATAGGTAAACTTTCTACTACCAAGCAATTTATGCAAACACAAAACCACAAGCAGGTTTCCCATCCCCAACAGAAGTCCAGCAGTTTCTCGGTGTTGGGGGCCTGGGTGCCCTCAGCAGGTCTCCCGGGCTCGGGAGGAGGGTGGGCTCAGGCTCTGGGAGAGCCCGTGTGGGGGCGCGTGTTGCGTCACCCACGCCATTGAGCCACGTCGGCAGAGCTGTTCTTATTAGGGCATTTTGTCATTGCAACTCACCTGCCT
>CAUYSK010010629.1:0-67940 GCA_963575035.1 Avahi laniger
GAGACCAGCCTGAGCAAGAGCGAGACCCCGTCTCTACTAAAAATAGAAAGAAATTAATTGGACAACTAAAAATATATAGAAAAAATTAGCCGGGCATGGTGGCGCATGCCTGTAGTCCCAGCTACTCAGAAGGCTGAGGCAGAAGGATCGCTTGAGCCCAGGAGTTTGAGGTTGCTGTGAGCTAGGCTGACGCCACGGCACTCTAGCCCAGGCAACACAGTGAGACTCTGTCTCAAAAAAATAAAAAAAAAAAAAAAGAATTAGAGCACATAAAATGTTCACCATCCATCCTTTCCGCATCCATGTGTTGAGCTCCTGCAATGCCTGCCATATAGGTGCTGGGAATAGAGTAATGAAAGGACTCTCAAGTCTTGGTTTTCATGAAGTTACATTTGATGAGGGTTGGGGCATGAGGGGAAGGACAGAAAACAAAGGGATAACCAAATATGTAATTTGTCAGGTGGTGGTAAGTCCTGGAGGAAAAGAAACAGACTAGTCCTCTCTGATAAAGTACCATTTTAATGGAGGGAGCCGCCTGATAACAGCAAGTACAAACGCACTAAGATGGAGTGTGTTTGGCGTATTTAAGGAAAGCAGAGAGACCAGTGTGACTCAAGTAGAGTTGGCAAGGGAAAAATGGGAAAAAAATAAATTTAGAGAGATAGCCAAGGGCCAGATCATATATAGTTTTGTAGGCTGTGCTAAGGACTTTAGATATTACTCTGAGAGTAAATGATCTGACTTACATTTTCAAAGGGTCACTGAGTGCTCTGTGGAGCACGACTATGGAGGGGCAGGTGCGGAAACAGTGAGATCGGTTTAGATAGATAGATGGGTGCCCAATAAATATGACATAGTTATGTTTATGTTGCATATTAAAATGTGCGTCTGCCAGTATTTTACTAGGTGCTGGGGATGGAAAGATTACTAAAAAGAGATTCTTTGTAGTGTAAGGAGGGAGATTGCCATTGACGTATTTCAGATTTTCTTTATCATGTTCATTTATCCCAGAGGTAAATTATTGAATGGTCTCTGGGGGACTGAAGAAAACATACTCATTGAATTTGTAAGATCGAAGAAGATTAGGTATAGGGAACTGTGTGGAAAAGTGTCAGCATTGAGTGTGGGACACCCGAATGCCGGAAGGAGTGTGTGGTGGGCAGATGACCAGATGGTTGAGAGTGAGGACCAGGAAGGGCTAGGCCTGTTGATGCTCCCTGTGTTTAAAATGGATGGTAAGGAGCTGGGTGTTACAGCAGGAGGAGGAGATGTTGTTATAGGATGTAAAGTGGAACCTAATTATGGTCATCAGAAAGGGTTGTTGAGCACCTCTTTGTACATGATGCTGAACTAAATGCCTTCAGAAGAACTATAGGATTGCAGCCCATGCTTTCTAGGAGCTTATTACCCACCGGACAAGCAAGCAACAACATGTGACCCACCCAAGTGGTAAATCAGTAAGTCATTAGAGAATAGAATGCGGCCCCTGGCATGTGTTTTATACCTTATTCATTTGGGGTCCAAGGAAAAGAAAAACATGTGATAGGGAAGGGGAATTGGAGGTTTTGAGTCCATAGGTGAGAATTTGTAGGTGATTCAGTAATGAGGGTTACAAGAGAACCCCAGGGGTTTTTCCCCCCGCCTTAGGGGACGTTATAGTGAGAACCTTACCGAAGGGATTGGGAAGTTAGTCCAAAAGAAGTACTTGAGGGTCAAGATTCTTCTTTGTTTTTACCACAGTACACTTGGAATAGATGTGTAAGTTCTGTTTAAAATCCCTATAGAGAGAGAGAAATATGAATTTCAATAGCATTTTTAAATCTGAGGGACAGACTGCATTCTGGAACATAGTCAACACTTGCAAAGAATTGCTTCTCAACCAGGAATGGTGGCTCACACATATAATCCCAGCACTTTGGGAGGCTGAGGCAGGAGGAACACTTGAGGCCAGGAGTGCAAGACCAGCCTGCGCAATGTAGCAAGACCCTGTCTCTACAAAAAATTTTAAAAACGGGGCAAGTGTGGTTGGTAGCATGCACCTGTAGTCCCAGCTACTCCATAGACTGAGGTGGGAACATTGCTGGAGCCCAGGAGTTCGAGGCTGCAGCGAGCTATGATTGCACCACTGCACTCTAGCCAGGACAACAGAGTGAGACCTTGTCTCAAAAAAAAAAAAAAAAATTTTTGCTTCTCTTCTGTTTATGCTTCCTTTTGAAAACAAGATTCTCTTTCTAGATGTAGGCTCCAAAGAGTAGAAACTTCCATTCATTCTATAATTCTTACTTAAGCACTGGCCTCACTCTAGGCCCTGGAGAGTGGGGTGCACAAAGCTGAGAAGAGCCCACCCCTGGTAGAGAAGAAAGACACCTGAAGCCCAGAATAGCGTGGTAAGTCTTCGGTAGAGATGTTTATGAAGAATTCTGAGCCACAAGGGAAAAGAGGGGTGGGGTTTCACAAAGGAGTTGACATTTGAGTGCAAAGGATTGATTCTGAAGGGAGTTTGCCTCTAGGAGAAAGAGGGAAAAGATGGAGGGTCCGCTCCACATCCCCCAGCATCCTCGAAGATGGATCCCTGTGAGCACTCACGGGGAGATCACATGTCAGCATACGCAAGGTCTCACCTAGTACAATTTCAATGCCTATTTGGCACATACCTTCCTCAAAGTGTTTTGAGTCAACCAGTTTATTCCTCTAGGGTACCTGTGGTAAAGAAAACATTGGATAAGAACGTAGGAAACTGAACAAAGGATTCCCTGAGATTACACAAGAATCAAGTAGAGACAAAATGGGAGCTAGAGTTTTCTATCACTACTGCCTCTCCCTAGCATCCCCTCCACTAATTCCGTAAACTCTCATCTCTGAGGTTTGGCGATGCGAGAATCAGAAGATTGCCTTCGCTGTTTTAAACTCCTACAACGACGTGCCTGCTTTCTTCCTACTGCCCCTTCCCTTGTTGATGTGCTGTCCCAGTCCCCGTGGGGAGTCGTAACAAGGCCTCTCACCACACTCGTTCATAAAAGATGATGCTACATGCCCCTAAAATGTGCTGTTAAAAAAGAATCACAGACGGGTACATTTGTGCCTTAAGCAAAGAATCTTTAATATCAGACTATCTTTTATCCAGGAACAGGACTGCTCCCGTCTCCTTTCAGTTCACTATCCCTCTGTTGGTGGGATAAAGGGGGTCTCTTGCAGGATTTTTTCAGCCGTATGTAGTATTTGTAGTTGGCAGATATACAATATAAAGGTGGAAATTATTCTTAAGAAGGGAAAAAATGAGATTATTCAGCTTGATTAGCCCATGGCATTTTGACTAGATGAGAAGAATTTGGCCCCTTTGTTGTTTTTGTGGTTTTCAACTCAGATCTTTAAATGTGTCATAGTTCCCCTCCTGTGGATTAGTTTGGGAACCAAATAAAGGTCATTGCCATATATGGCGTTTGTGTGGGCTCACTTTGTGATGGGGAAGAGAACCCACGTGGAATTACAGTTCTTCCTTCAACCTTGACAGCAAGAATCAGTGTGGAAATGCAAAAAGAAAAGAAAAGAAAAAAGAAGTGAGACCCACTAACAAGGGTACAAAATTCCTAAACTAGGACAAACCCTCTGGGGAGGGTTAATCCTGCCCCAGAATATTTGTTTGCCTCTTTTGGAAAGCTCACACTGATTCAATTCACTGGCTAATTTTTAGAATTATTCACCCTTATAGTTGCTATTTAACACTTTAGGACTAAAAGAAAATGAGGCCAGGTGCAGTGGCTCACACCTGTAATCCCAGCCCTTTGGGAGGATGAGGAGGGAGGATTGCTTGAACCCCACAGTTCAAGACTAGCCTGGGCAACATAGCGAGATTCCGTCTCTATAAAAAAAAAAAAGAAATTTGCCCTGGCACAGTAGCATAAGCCTATAGTCCCAGCCACTTGGGAAGCTGAAGTGGGAAGATCACTTGAGCCCAGGAGTTGGAGGCTACAGTGAGCTATGATCACACCACTATACTCTCGCCTGGCCAACAGAGCAAGACCCTGTCTCTAAAAAAATAAATAAATAAATGAAATGAGTTTGGTACATAATAAGGGCTTTATGTTACCAAGTTTGATGCTTTTATTTAATCCTTAGGAGTAGGGCTGCCTAAAACATTTTAGGGCACAATTTCTTAATTTCATAGGTAGGTAGTTCAGTGCTTATCTCTTCTCCCAGGCAATGGCTTGAGAAGAGAGTCCCACTCTCTTTGTTTACTAAGTAATTGCTGCATGCGTATTCTTTTTTTTTTTTTTTTTTGAGACAGTGTCTCACTTGCATTCATATTCTTATGTCATTCGAGTCACAGCATAAATCTGTAGGTGGGAAATAAATGGTTAAATCTGCAAAAGCTGGATTTTAAGTTGACCCTTCTTAAGTTAAAAAGTAAGTCAATATGCATCTCCTCTAGCTTCGCATCTGCAGTACCTAGGACAATGCATGTGCATTAAAAAGGCACCACACCAGTCTTATAGTGTTCTTATTGTCAGTGAGTATGTTGTAGAAGTAAGTGTTCTAGTTTATGATTCTATCTGGGAGGTTATTATAAACCGTGTTAAGGTTGGTAGTGAATAATCTTCTGCCAGACTTTTCCACAGGAGTTAGACTGAAAGCCCCATCTCTTCTTTTTTTTTTTTTTTGAGAGACATGATCTTGCTGTGTCACCCAGCATAGAGTTTGTTGGCTCAATCATAACTCACTTCAGCATTGAACTTCTGGGCTCCACCTCAGTCTTGCAAGTAGCTAGAACTACAGGCATGTGCCACCATGCCCAGCTGACAGTCCAATCTTTAGCACATGTCTATCGCTCTTTTTACTTGGATCTTCACACTTTCTGCCATTGTTTGCCTCCTCTCTACACCAGTCTCTTGAGTCCCAGACATGGAACAGTCTGGCTTGATATGCTTGGTTAATTGGTGTGTCATCTAGTCTTCTGAGACCCCTCTTCAGCATGACCGCTGTTTTACTGAAGTGGTTTGAATGATGTGCTAAATGATGAAAACAAGGACCATGGCTTAGAAAAATTTCTCAAAATAGGTGAAGAACATATTCAGAGCACCACATAAGGTCATTGTCAACAGAGTAACACCATCTTCTGAAGATTTTTTATGGGTTCTATTGTTTTGACAAAAAGAGTTTTTCTTGTGAGTTTTAGAATTCCTTTACCAAGTTAAAAATAAATCCATGGAGTACTGTGCTGTTCTCTATACACCAAATATCATTTTTCTTCATCTCTCCAAGATGTAGTTTAAACACCCATCTTTCATGATGCCTACTGTGATATCTCCAGCTGAAGGGAATATCTTCCTCTTCTGACCTTCATTTGCATCTTCCTTGTGGCATGTAAATTTTCCACTTTGCATTATAGTAATCTATAGATGTATCATAGTTGCTCACGACAGGATTCAAATCTGATTCTCTCATAATCTCCTACCCTGTATAGCACAATTCCAGTGCCCTAGTGGGTTCTGAGGAGTCTTTTTGGCTCAATTGTTCCCTATTTTGTAGTGGTTTTTAAAAGTAGTTTGCGAAAATAAAAGTCAGAGTTTAAGGTTTGATGGAGTCTTTAACATAAGTGCTCATAAGTGTTCGTGGAATAGATCGCAAGGTTTTGCATGTGAAGAAGAACTTTCTGTTTGCCAGAGTATCAGATCCAGATCCAGATTCAGATTCCGCCTCAGCCAGTCTAAGCTATAAAACCTTGAGTAAATCATTTAATTTCTCTGGGCCTCAGTTTCCTCATCTTTAGATGGAAGCTCTCCTTCAGAGCTTTTGAACAAAGGTCACAATGAAAAAATTAAGCCATTATCCCCTCTCTTTAAAAGGAATTACCTTTTGAAGTGTTTACATTTGAGTCAGAAAGACCACTAATTTGGTTAAAGACGATGAGTGAAATGCAAGTTTAGCTTATACTCTCACCTCAATCTCCACTAAAAATAACCATGAAGAGTTTTTTTTTAAGTTTAACACCATAAAGACAAAGTGAAAGGAGACAATAGCAAACAAGTTTTGGATGTGAGAAAGCAGACGTACAACAGTAAACAACTTAGCAGAGCCCAGAATGCTGAGTCCTAAGCCAGCCAGTAAAGAAAGCAAGAAGCAACCTGAGGTACTGCAGGCACTCAGAAGGCTCAGGAATTGGAAGGGCCCAGATATCTGGAGCTAGGAGTGAAGGTGGGACCAAGAGAAAAGAATTACTTTAAAGTCTTTTGAGAAGCAGTTAAGCTATTTGACCAAGTCCTCTCCCTAAATAACTCAGCACAGATGGACAGTTGCCCCTCCCCAAATCTAACACAAGACTGAGTGGAGATTTATTTTGGAGAGAATAAAATAAGTGATAACTGGCACCATGGAAGTCTGGGTCCCATTACTGAATACAGAGGCATTAAGTGAAAGTTTAGATTCCGAATGTGGGGACCTCCCGCTCTGTTCCTAGGACACTGGTGGTCAAGATTACCTTTCAGGCAGGAGATTGGCAGAGATTTTCTCTAGGGAAATCCAACTAGGAAATCTTAAAGATCCAGATGTTGGAAGTTCCCCAGCTAAACAGCCCAGCTAGATCATGCTCCCAGGAAAGCCCTATAAGCTCCATCCATGAACACAGAATTTCCAGTCAAATTTTTAGTGCCTTACTGTTAATGAGACATTGGAGGAAGGCCTTCAGGGTAAAAACAGAGGCCTTGAAATAATTGGGAAATAAAAAAAAAAAAGCAACTCTGAGGGCCAGAAAACTATGCATGGGGAAAAAAATTCAAATGAATTACCAATAGTATCCTCAAAGGACTAAGAGAGAATATTGCACTCAGGAGATAAGAACAGGCTACTGCAACAAAAGAATTTTCAGAGAACAGCAAGAAATAGGAGAGAAGTGAAAATTGGAGAACCAGCTCAGAAAGTCTAACATTAAAAATAGAAGTTTCAGGAAGAAAGAAGAGAGAAAACAAAAGGAGAAGAAATCACGAAAGTGTTTTAATTTTAATGTTATGACGTGGAAGAAATATTTATATGTCATTTGAAATTGCCCTCCTCTTATAGTATTTCTACAGAAAAACAAAAAACAAACCTAACTTTTTTTTTCTAAATGGCATGTGATAACGTTTTTGCCCAAAGAAAGTGAATTTTTGTTGGAGGATAGTTAATAGAATTTTTCCATATTAAAATTTAGCATAAAAAAGTACAAATAGTTGGACATAACTACCTTTTGTTATATGAGATTGTAAAGGCTGTTAACACACCTCATTTTTTGGTTTTGCCTTTATACATATTGTTTAATGGATGCCAGATAAGACTCATTAGATATCAAGAAAATTAAGTGTGATCTTTTTACAAAGCATTCACATAAACCATGTTGAACTATGTAAATGAAAATGAAAGTATTGAAAAAGTTGCATGGATCACCCAGCCTGATACACTTGACAGAAGCTTCTGGAAAAGTTTGATGGACAGTTTGTCATTTTCTTTCTGATATCATTTATTTTTTACTTTTAGAGACAGAGTCTGGCTCTGTCACCCAGGCTGGAGTGCAATTGTACAGTTATAGCTCACTGTAATTCTGAACTTCTGGGCTGAAGCTATCCCCCACCCTAGCCTCCTTAGTAGCTAGGACTATAGGCACGTACCTCCGCACATGGCTAACTTTTTTGTTTTTATTTTTTGTAGAGACAGGGTCTTGCTATATTGCCCAGGCTGGTCTGAAACTTCTGGCCTCAGGCAGTCCTCCCACTTTGGCCTCCCAAAGTGCTGGGATTACAGGTGTGAGCCATCATGCCCAGCCTTCCGATATCATTTTTAGATTCAAAGGCTGTCATCTTAGTTCTTAAACTGTTAAAAGAGCTCAGATTTTGGATTAGCTAGAGTTTGGTTCACACATTGTCACTTCTACTTATAATCAGTGTTATTGTGGCCAGTTCACTTTGCCACTCCAAGGTCAGTTTCTTATCTGTAAGATGAAGATAACATTAGGATCCATTCATTCCTTAAATATTTATTGAACCCCTTTGATGTATCAAATACTTTACTAAGTACTGGGGATAAACTGGTAAATAAAATAGGTAAGTACCCTTTCCTTGTTGAACCAACAATGCCATGAGGGAAGCAGAAGATAAACATTGATAGTAAACACACATTTTTTAAAAGTAAGATTAAAATATTTTCAATGTTCTAGGCTTTTTCATGAATACTTTCATTTAACCTTAACAACTGTAAGCTTCTCTTTGAAACAGCGTCATGTATGTATTGAATGCTTAACAAGTAACAAGAATTAGAGGGCATTATCTAAACTTGGCTCCTGCTTCTAAATTTACAGAAGAACCCATTTCCCCTTCTCCCTACAAAAAACCCCCAAAGACACAGCTGTCTCTGTCGGATCTACAGTTGCGGTCTCGTGTGCGTTTCTAGCCTTTGGTGATCATGAACCTGTTCTGAGGAGTGATGGATGGCTCTGGATGCCCTGTAAGCAGCTGCTGTCAGCTTTTCTAGACCATAAAAACTTTACATTTGGTGTGCTTCACTCACAAACTAATATTTTCTCCTCTTCTTTTTAAATGATTATTTTTCAAGAATGTGAGTAGAATCTTATTACAAGTTGAGTATCCCTAATCTGAAAATCCGAATCTGAAGTGCTCTAAAATCTGAAACTTTTTGAGCACTGACATGACCCTCAAAGGTCATGCTTATTGGAACATTTCAGATTTCAGGTTTTCAGATTAAGGATGCCAGTGAGTATAATGCAGATATTCCAAAATCTGAAACACTTCTTGTTACACTAACCTGTGTCATATGTTCAGTCTGCTGCTCCAACTAGTGAAACATCTTACCTGTTGATCCCAAGTTTCTGCTGAAAACCAGAAGGATCTGAAGGGCTCAGAAACAAAGAAAATTTCAGTGGAAGATTGTATAGAAAAGTGGGAAGGATGTGGTTCTGGAATCTTTATCATGGGCCCTCCTTCCTTTCCATCGAAAAATGTTGAGGAAAAAAACACGTAGCAGTTTCTGTCACTCGTTCCCCCATTCTTACTCCCCTTTCTATAATTCTGTCTTAACTTGATTTTTCCTATTGTTATTGTCTAAAATTTCGTGTAGCTTATTGCAAAAAGGAGCTGTTAAAATGACCTTTGGCAGATGACGGATTGAGTAGTTCAGTCCTCTGCAAGGTTGTGAAGGGATCCAGCTGTCTCATATTACCATGCCTAAATGTGCATTTTCCAAGGTTGTCAGTGAGTGTAGTGAATGTGAAACTGGCAGACACAGTGAAGCGTTTCCACTGAATGAGGCATTGTTGAGTTTGCTTTGTGCTCAGAGCTATCGGGAACAACCATGAGATTGACAAAACAAGTTGGAACAGGTGCAGTCCCAGCTAAGCATTTTATTATTTTGATGGATTTCAGACTGATTTTAATGTTATTCCAGCAGCACATGCCCACATCATCTATGCATATAAATACACAGAATTTGGAGTTTTAAAAAAACATTAAGTCAACAAAGTCTTGATATGAAGAATAAAGAAATAAAGAGAAGACAAAGTGGGCATTGTGCAACCAGCCCATCTTCAGATGATTGAGGGATTGTCAGTGGAGAAATGGTGCTGAACCTTCCTTAGCTAAAACAAAAACAAATCCAAAAAGCCCATGACTTTCCATTCAACATAAAGAAGAATTTTCTAATGGATAGATCCCTACACACTTGCTACTCAATAGTGGAATCATTTGCCTTTAGAGGTAAAAATGCCTCATCCCTGGAGACATTTCAGTAGGGACTGAATGACCACTTGGCTCAGATTTTTTTTAGAAGAAATTCTTTGTAGAAAAAAACAGGTATAAGATTAGACAATATGCAGTAATTTATTCATTTAGTCACTCAGCAAATATTTGTTGCATACCTGCTATGTGGCAGGCCTTGTACTAGTCACTGGGGACACTGCTATGAACAAAACTGACAGTCCCTGCTTGCATGGAGCCTACATTTTAAAGAAGAGTGCCTGACAGTTGTAACTTGTTAGACAGAAATAAACAGGATGATAAACAGGATAACTGAGTGGTGTGGCATCACTTTTGAGTTGAGATCTAAAAGATGGAACCAGTCTTCTAGTGACATCTGTCAACTCTGAAATTCTATGAGTCTATGATAGTTTTGCAAACCACTACTGCTAACTTTGAGATATCCAGTGGCAAAAAACTGCTGCTTCTAGAATTCTATCAATACTCAAATCCAGTGACCTGGAAGTGACTTTAAAAATCATCTTCAAGATTCCACAGACCCTATACATTCTTTGGTTCTGAACTGTATAATAATAACTTTAACATCTTCTATAACATTTATTTAGAAAATTCTTGTACACACCTTGTATTTAGAGACTAGAAATTTTTTTCTTTTTTTTTTTGAGACAAAGTATCACTCTGTTGCCCTGGCTAGAGTGCCGTGGCGTCATCCTAGCTCACAGCAACCTCAAACTCCTGGGCTCAAGCCATCCTACTGCCTCAGCCTCCCGAGTAGATGGGACTACAGTCATGCGCCACCATGCCCAGCTAATTTTTCTATATATTTTTAGTTGTCCAGCTAATTTCTTTCTATTTTTTTTTTTTTTTTTTAATTATGACGGGGTCTCGCTCTTGCTCAGGCTGGTCTCGAACTCCTGAGCTCAAATGATCCACCTGCCTTGGCCTCCCAGAGAGCTAGGATTACAGGCGTCAGCCACTGAGCCCGACTGAGACTAGAAATTTTTTTAACTAGAAAAGAGACCTTAGAACTTATAAATTAGACCATTCCTCTTACTAGTGAGGAAGCTGGGCTTCAGAGAAGAGAAGGAATGTGCCTGCGTTTGCTGCACACATCTTGCACTATACAGCAGAGGACTGGAATCAAGGCCTTCTGATGTAAAATTTAGTGCTCTTGCCTCTCTTCCAAGCTGTCGACATCCTCTTGCTCAATGTCATTCTAATAAGAAGAGTGACAACAAAACACTTTATATGTAGATAACACTTAAAGCCATTTGGTATTCATTATCTCATATAAGCTTTTCCCCACTGTGATAGGAAATGCCTGAAAAATCAGTAACTTGAGGCATCAAAGATTTTTCCACCTTATGAGCATCAGAGCTCCCATTTTTCAAATAAAGAAACTGACATCCAGAGAAATTAAAGGACTTTGCTAGAAAGGCTAAGTGACTATGCCAGGCAGCAGCAGTCAAGTATCCTGATTCATGAATTAAATTCTGCTTCTTCCACTACAAGTAGATCAAGTAGTTTGAAAAAAAAAAGACATGAATGGTAAACATAAATGAGCAGGAAATTAGATAAGGAAAGAGAGATTTATTGTGGCTCTGCTGGTCAGTCAAGACAGCTTTTTATGGAATTACACCTTATACTATCCCTGTAGCTGTTTCTGTTTTACTGTATTTCAAAATGTGCCCATTGGACTTCAGTAACCAAGACCAGTTTGTCAAAAGAAACACAAGGATTAACTTAATCTCTAATGTGTCTACTACAATAGGAAGGTGGATAGGTGAGAATTCCATCTAATCAGTAAACAATTGTCCTTTACCTCCCCATGCTGGCAGTGAGGGTATAAACGTTGCCCTCAGGAACTCCTTGACTAGTGGGGAAAAGGAGAAGCAAAAGTGCGATACACCTAGCACCAAAGCTCACATGGGACTGGGCAGATGAAAGAGAGGACTGACCATCAGTGTCAGGAAAGTATTTCAGTTATCAGTTACTGCTTAATAAAGTACCCAAAATTAGTGGCTAAAAATAACAACCATTTATTCACTCAGGATTTTGTAGGTCAGGAATCCTGGCAGGACTCAGCCATTCCTGGTAGCATCAGGGATCCCTCATGAGATTGTACTTGGATAGTGGTTAAGAATGGAAGATCCAAGATGACTTCACCTGCATGCGAGGTGCCTTGGTGGGGATGGCCAGGAGAGACTGAGACTTTCCTCTCCTGCATCTCTGTATCTCTATCTCTTCCTCCCCTTCGTGGCTAGTTTAGGCTTCCTTTGTGGTACCTTGTGTTCTAAGCTGTGATGGCAAAAGCTGCAAATCCCTTAAAGCCCAACCTCAGAAATTACACAGGATTGCTTCTACCGTACTCTGTTGACCACAACATAGGCTCTTGATGAGGAAGTTACGAGGTCACATTGCAAAAGAGCATCTGGGATGGTAGATTCTGTTAAGGCCGTCTCTGGAAATATAATATACCCCAGACAGCTCCCTAGAAATGATGATGTGTAAACTAAGTTTTGGTGAATGAGTTATATCTGGAGGACAGTGTTCCAACAGGAGGAGCAGCAGCTTATACGGAGACTAGAAATGTGAGAATATCATCTGATTATGACTTCTTTGACTTTGAAATGTCTAGAAATAGAAGTGTAGATGATGTTGAACTCAATAGAGTAGACCCAGCACTGATGTTTTCTCAAATACCCACAGCTGCATGACTCCAGATAGTGATTTAGAGATGGAAGTCCCCAGAGCTAGGTCTCTAAGAGACTCTTGTCATGATTAAAGCTCCCTGCTATCAGAGGACACAGGTCAGTATTACACAAACATATTAAAAGGATGTCATTCTTAATTCTTATTATGAGGATTCAAATGGCTGTTGGAGTAAGTACATGAGATGGGTTTCAGGGCAGTTAACTCTAACTCTTTTCCCTTCTTGTAACCCTTTAGTCTTTAATAAGAAATAAGCCATCTAAATTCATCGTAATGTTTAAACATGTGAAAGTGGTAGCTATCGATCATTCTAAGCAATGATGCATAAGAAGGCCATATCAGTTAAGACTGTCAAACCTAATACTGAAGAGTTTGTATACTACGTTCATTTAAGATATTGTAGGCCAGACGCAGTGGCTCATGCCTGTAATCCTAACACTCTGGGAGGCTGAGGCGGGTGGATTGCTCAAGGTCAGGAGTTCGAGACCATCCTGAGCAAGAGCAAGACCTTGTCTCTACTAAAAATAGAAAGAAATTAGCTCGACAACCAAAAATACATATGTAGAAAAAATTAGCCAGGCATGGTGGTACATGCCTGTAGTCCCAGCTACTCGGGAGGCTGAGGCAGAAGGATCGCTTGAGCCCAGGAGACTGAGGTTGCTGAGAGCTAGGCTGAAGCCACGGCATTCTAGCCCGGGCCACAGAGTGAGACTCTGTCTCAGAAAAGAAGAAAAAGATATTGTGGCAGGGAAACAACCAAACCATGTACCACCAGCTTGACCAGGCTCTAGGAGATATCACCATCAGGGGATTTATCATAATCAACAAATGCTTGTTATCAGCCTACTGCAAAATACTATTTCTGGTATCATAGAGAACATAGAAGTTTATGATTTAGAGTTTGCCCTTAAACAAGTTAAAATTTATCAGGCATTAGAGACACAGGAAAATGTAGAGCACTAGGAACTGTCATCAGGTAGGGTGTGATACTCTGCTTAGTGAATGGTATGGTCAAAGAGTGGTATGATTTTGGCCACAAAACTGTGGGTAGAGTCTTCTGAGACTAACTTCTGACAGAAGTGGAGAAACATGAGGAACAATTTGAGCTAAGTCTTAAAAGGGTAAGTAGGTTAGAGTTGCATTTACTCATCTGTTGTACCATCTCAGACTCCAGATAGGAAAACTACCCTCAGTATTGCATTTTGAGTTGTGCAAACATTTGAAGAATATTCATTTTTTATTAGAAAAATATACTGGTTGCTTTCATCCATCACAACTGAATTTTATCTCTATTTTATTCAGAGTTACTCACTGAATTTCCTTCCAATACACAGAACACCATCAAAAAAGGCCTTTGCAGCTGTTTTTAAGTGACTTTTAAAGATTTAGGTATATACCCAGATATTTTAATTAGCATTGCTGTGAGTAGAGCTACTGATGGAAATCAACATAAAACAACTAGAGTGTCTGTAAAGCTACAAACGTAGGTCTTTTTAAATGGAGGTGGCTTTTTCCCCTTCTATTTTAATTTAGCAATTAGCTGCCTCATATATACTATGGCCTGGTTGAAATTGTATCTTGCATTTAAACACAGTATCCATCCAAAAAGTTCTTCAACTAGGGTTTTTAGTCTAATGTAGAATAGACAGATCTCTACACACACACATGTATATACAAACATAAACACATATATACACACATATGCTTACACATACATAAGTGTATATACACATACACACACTCTTTTTTAAGGAAAAAAAGAAAATGTTGCAAATGAAATGGCATTATGGAAGAGGAAGGACAATTATGTGTGTTGGGACAGCAAGGTTAGAAAGACCAAGCAACGTTTAAAGATTCAAAACAATAGCATTTAGCATGAAATCCACTTTTTATCATCCTTACCCAGCCATCAGAATGAAGAAAGACAGTGGCCAGCTGTAGCAGTAGTTTGGTAGCAGGAGAATTAGAAGTAAAGGTACTAGTGCCTGAGGGGTGGGTCATGAATTAATAATTGCTATGTGGCGGATGAGCCCCGTCAGAAGAGCTGAAAATGAGGAAGTTGCCTTGCAGAGCGCTATCAATCACTCAGTGACCATAACTTCCAGTAATTAGTGTATTTTATGGGCCTTTGCTTCAGTGGCTCGAAAGCACATATGCTCCAGTCACAGCTAAACTTTGCCAGAGTAATATTCCAGGATGATTTATCCTCCTGCTGCACTGGGATATAACCCTATATTAGGTGAACATTGTGAACTAAGCTGCAATAAAGTGTAAGTTTAGGTACAGTTTGCCCAGGTTGAGACCTCAATGTATCATGCTTTTCAGCATTCATGGTTAGGCTACAGCAAGCAATCATTTTTAACAGTGAAACAAATAAAGCAATTAAAGAAATAGCTTTAGGATATTGTACTTCTGAATTACTGTTGCCTTCTCCCCACTTAAGTGTCCACTGTAATAAGCCCATTTCTAATTAAAAAAAAAAACTTACTCTATTGGAAACATTTATTTGTAATGGTGTCATCTCTCCATTATTAGTAGTAATCTAGGACAGAATGCAAGGCCTTTTGGATGATAGAAAAGTGCTTGATTTATTTCTTTATGCTACTATGTTCGGGCTCCTTAAGTCAAAATAAATTTGCTTTATATCAGTGGGCTCTGGTGGTGATGAGTAGTTCTTTTTGAAATATTGGCACATGTTTAAGAGTATTCCTGATGGAAACCTCACATTTAGGCTCTTTCTACAGAAAGAAAAAATGTTATATACAAGTTCTCAGGAGTACTTGGCACTTTTCATACAGGCATAATGAATTATTCGCTGTGGTTTACCCACTGTACTAGAAGTCTCTGGGGTCTTTACAGACAGCTTCCTTTGCCAGTGCCAAAACATCTATAGAGCCCAGTGTTCCTAGTAATTTAACAAGCTTTGCCACCAACTTACAGTATGACCTTGGGCAAATTAATTAAGCTTCTGGTACCTCCATTGGGCCATAATTCTGTTTGTGTTAAAGAAATCCTTTGAGTTTGTAAGAAAGTGTTACCTGGAAATAAGGAAAAGATATGCATAGTTCCATTGTGTTCTCTTGAGAGTGAAATATTTCTACACCACTTTTAATGATGGTGTCCTTGAATTTCCTTAAATAGACACCAGTGATAAGCTAATTTCACCAAGCAGAGATGAAAAGGTATACACAGTTTGATGGCTTTCATTACATTTATTATCCCATCTTTAATTTGCCATGTATTATAATATCATACAAGTTAAACAATAATAGTAAAACAAATTGTCTTTAATTAAAATGAATTAGGTTTTGATTTTAATATATTTGATGTAGTGAGAACTGATAATGCGGAGGGTCCCAAAGGTTATTAGGGCATATTTCTGTTGGGCCTGATGGTATTAGTAATAAACCTCTTCCTCATCGTTGTAGACGTGAACAAATATGTCACTTCATCAGTCTCTGTTACTCGCACTTATGCCCCTCCACAGGGGTTGCAGATTCCACAAGTTATCAGCTAATGGCATTATACATTAAAAATTGAAGCTTTCCTCACTCCGAGGCCTTTCAGGGCTTTGTTCTTAAGCCCTAGACACTTTGGAGTACAGCTGCAAACTATAGGCAGAAGATTAAATTAATTTGTAACTCTTTTTTTTTTTGGTCCTGCATTACTAAATCCTCCACATTTAATAGAAACCCTACTTCAAGACGCTTTGTGTTTCTGTGTTCTTTGTTGTCAGTTTAACCTCCAAAGCACTTTAACGCTGGTAAATTGCTGTTATATCCTTTGGATTGTTTTTAAACCATTCAGTAAGAGAACAGTGAAATTGATATATGGGAAGAAAAGTAAAATCTTCGGGTAGATTTTGAGGTATTTAATATTTATTATGGTTCTTCACCAGCATACTTTCAGATGATTTAAACTCTTTCTCTAGGACTGTGTAAATTGGTCTTGGGATGAAATCTCACCTAGGGAATTTTATGTAATCCAGTAGTTAAGTCTGATTTTTTAATGTTTCCCTGTGTCTGAATGTTCCAAAGTGGCTACTGCATTTCTGTAAAATGAAGGTTTAACTGCAATGCACAATCTAAATGCAAAATCCTTAGATGGAAATTTAATTGTGTAAAATGTGCACAAGGTAATTAAGAACAAATTTTAGAACATTTCAGACTATAAAGTCCTCCTTCAGCTAGATCACTGGCTATATTGAAAATGCTTATTTTCAATTTGCAGTTATACTGAGAAACATAGAATATTTCTAAATTAAGAATAATAACATCCAGTGCTCTTCAGTATAACTGTAAATTTAAAACTAGTCCTACAACAATTGTTGATATTCTAAGGAGGGGACAGTCACCAAAAATGTGTCTTGAATTTGTCCTATACTTGCTTTCTGGCTACAGTGTTTATTTTCTCTCTATCGTTTATGATTTTGTGACAATAATTACTTTAATATCAACAAAAGACATTTTTGTTGCTTTGTAAATAAATATCTACTAACTTTCATTAAAATACCAAGGTTTCTATCATATGATTGGCAGTTGTTATGATGTCTCTTTGTGCACAAAAACACAAATATATTATTTAAATTATGAAATCCAACATATTCAGATGCTGCTAACTGAAGAAACAGCGTTAGAATATTGTACTTGTGAATTACTGTTGCCCTCTCTCCATTTAAGTGTCCACTGTAATAAGCCCATTTGATAAAATCATTTCATAGATTATGGTTGGACAAATCAAAGATCTGTAAGATGACACTAAGGAACAGTCCTAGTTTTACAGGAAGATGTTAGTGGTTTACTGTCATTTGAATACATTCCCAATTGGTAAACACTTTCAGGGCATTCTTTTTTCCCTTTTACATAATGTATATCCCACAACCTACAGAGTATTAGTTTGCTGAATCTTAAGTATTTGGAATTAAAATGCACTTTTTTGTTTAACATTAAATAGAATCCCTCATCTCTACCTCCACCCACCCCCCAAAATAAATAAAGCATTTCCAAATCTTTTACAATGTGAGCTGTTCTTCTCCTGGGAATGAAAAGGATGTGAGAATCTTTTGATGAATTGCTGACGCTTATGTGCATCTACATTTTTCAATATACTTTTTTTCAAAATGACTTAAGCTGCCTATATTTAAATGCTTCTTTTGTAAAGATGATAAAGGGAGCAAAGATTTCTATTGGCTTAGCCCTAATCTGTTTGCTTTGTTGTGATTTTTTTTTTCCCTTTACTTTAACTGTTAACCTATTTATAAATCTAAATCTACATACAAAGGTCATTGGTTGGCTGAACTTAAACCATTTTACTCAGTAAATTTAATTAAGAAAATACAGTGCAACTCATAAGCAAATGAGTTTTTTCCTAGTTTTAAACCAAACCACCCTCTTGAGTGCTGATTGCCTTGCCCGACCCCTGGTGATACAGAAACAGGCAAAATTAAAAAGGACATTAAAGCTTCATTAAATCTGAAACACATTTAGTACAGTGACATATCTGCAGGCCATTTCAGAGAAGATTACATACTCTCTTTTGTAAGTTTCCTAATTTATAATACCTTGACAATAAAAACTGGGGAAATGCAAGTAGATTAATAGACCAGTAGAGGTAAAAGATACAGAATGGCCCCAGGTCTGTCTGTCTCTGAAATATTCACTCAGAACACATGTACTTCCTCTTACCCATAAGAGTTCTGTGTTTATTTTGACTTTTGACAGCCTCATGAAGAACTTGTTCTTCATGCAGCCATACCTGCTAAGAGCCCTTTTTCTTTTTTACCTCCTAATAGAACTTGATAAAAGGGTTCTAGGGTCTGGCTATATATTTCCTTCTACTTTTCCACAAGACAAATAGTGTGGAACATAAACACCACAGCTGCATTAGACCTAGAAGAATAGAGACATATATGGACAGCAGGTTCCTCTCCTGGGGCCTTAAAATGACTGTTTTCGGTGCCAACCTGATAGTGTCACTGCCTCTTTTCATTGGCATAGGATTGGAGTCCTTGGCCTGATACTGGAGAAGCCCAGTGGTGATACTCCATGAGAGAGGATGTGATTATCATCATGCTGCTGTTGCAGTGATACATACCGTTTAGGGTCAAGGAACCATTCTCTGTCCTCTAACTCCAAAGAGGTCAAACCTGCAAGATATCTTAGAAGCAGCTACGCCTCCCAGGGGCATAGTTGATAGGTAGGACTGAGGTCCCACAGGGTGTCAGGAAATTACACAGAAAGCACAGCCAGACCCAAGAGTGATGAGTTCACCAGTTCAAGCACTGCCACTTGTTCCCAGGCATACTGGTACAGAGGTGCTTCCAGCTGACCAAACTGCACTACATTTTCTCTCTGTTCTCTTGCATGGTGATATCTTACAGAGCAAATGTATCATATCAGCCATCCTTGTTTGCCTTGTGTCAGTCATGACAGAGGGGACCACATAGATGAGTGCACATTCCCAAGTTGGCTGGAGCCTGGCCACTCCATAGAATGATTATGATTTGAGAATTGGAGGCTTTGTGTTGAAATGTGAAGAATTCACATTTTTTGCTTTATCCCACTCTTTTAAAGCCATCCATTTATCACTACTTAATTCTTTAAACTGTAGGAACCAATAGACAGTGTTGGCACCTGCCAGCTAGTTTAGATCTTGACTGTATGTATGGTGGGCAAGTTTCTTCTGCTTGTAAGCCACGTGGACAGAATTCTTCCATGGTGCCTGATGACATCTTCAACATGTACCTGAGTGAATGGCACAGCACCTGTAGAAGGACTTGAGATAGAATGTTCTAAATGTTTTCTAGTAGTTTTTAAGCTGTTAGCTTTTTTAGATGAGAGACTCTCCTCTTGCTGGTTTTCTAACTCCAAATGGAATTAGATGTGCTCACTTCGGCAGCACATATACTAAAATTGGAACGATCCAGAGAAGATTAACATGGCCCCTGCACGAGGATGACATGCAAATTCGTGAAGCGTTCCATATTTTAATATACAAATGAAATTAGATGCAAAATTCATAATCCACAGAGCACCGTGATGATAGGCAACAGCATTAGCTGCACTGCCCCTGCCTGTCAAGTCAGTACAGAATGGTGTGAATGCCTAGTCCACCCACTGCAGTAGACCACTGTGACTCCTCCTGAATCAGAGTGCACACTCTTGTCGGCCAGAAACACACTGTACTTTCAAAATGTAGGGCAAACCTGGAAGCCTGTATTGGGTAGGGGTGGGGTAGGAGCAGAGGATGGGAGAGCTGAGTCTCACCCCTTCTGGATAACAGTACATGGCCAACAAACATAATCAGAGAAAACCCTGAAAGGATTTATCTTTCCTTCATACCATCTTGTGATGTTTTTGTTATTTATACCTGAAGGGATTGATGATATCTATCCAATGAAATGATGGTAGTATTTCTTGAATATCCATATATATGGTGTATTTCTTATATATAAGATATGAGTACAGGGAAATGAAATTTACTAGGTATTCCAAAACTTTCTGTATACACACACACACACACACACACGCACGCATGCACACACACACATCCAAATGAATGCTGGCCCTTTCAAAGTAGTCACCTTACAAGGTCATATGGCTTATTCCTGTTACATTGCTGTTGCTCAGACTGGTTTTAGAACTTTGGATCTATTCAGGTCTATTCTTAATAAAAGTAACAAAATATTTATTCTTTGTAGGTGGCTTGAGTTTTGGTAATACCCATAGGCCATTCAAACATTAGTCTACAAATAATGTACATGATCAACAAGCTGAGGGGTATAATTTTAAATCCAAGAGAGATGCAATTCTAATAAAATGATGTAGGTGTTCTGTTACTTTAAATAATTCTAAATACAATTCCAAAAGAAGAGTTCAGAAATGTTTGAGCAGTGTGAGTGTCTTTGAAATAAGTGCGCAACTTCTCAAGATCTAGAAAGGCAGTGTAATATGCTGGAAAGAATACTGGATTAAGTCGTAATTCTTGGGGTCAGACCCTAGGCTTCTACTTATTAACTGTGTGGGAACTACATCAGTGGGACTCTAGGATTCTAATCTGCAAAGTGGATTGATGCTCTCTTAGGTCCATTACCGCTTTAAAATCCCTGGTGCCAGCCTAAGCAGCATGGCAAGATGGTGTCTCTACAAAAAATTTTGAAAATTAACCAGATGTGGAGCATGCCTGTAGTCCTAGCTACTCGGGAGGCTGAGGCAGGAGGATTGCTTGAGCCCAGGAGTTCAAAGCTTCAGTGAACTGTGATCCCAACACTATACTCCATCCTGGGCTACAGAGCAAGACCCTGTCTCTAAAAAAAAAAAAAATTCCCAATGTAGTGATTCTACTTTGAAAGTAGTTATAAATACACAGAAAGAGTGTTAGGATTAAAAATGGGCCACATGATGAAGTTGCAAAATTTTGCCACTATTTGCTTTAAAGTTATGATGTGTTTGTAAATTTTATCTTATTACTTTGTATCGAGCCTGTTCCTGGTTGAATCATTTTACTTTTATAGATAAGGATCCAAAGACCAAACTTCAGTTACCTGTGCAGAAACACAGAGCAGTTTACAAATCAAGCTAACCTGGAAGCTCTAAGGATTCACTTTCCCAATTTTAGACTTAGAGCTACAGTTCTGACTTCACAGTCTTGAAATGGCCATTTTCCCACTGGTGTTATCTCTCTTCTTCTAACTGTAGATAGAAAATGGGTGAAAAAACTAAACAAATGGATGAATTATTATGGCACAATTTTAAGTTTCATAATATGGTCCGTTCCCTACTTCCTACAACCCTTCATTTATACTTGTAACTGAAAACTCTACAGAGCTGTGGGCAAGGAACAATTAGATGTTCCCCTTTTACAAGAGGAGAAAAGCCACCAGAGTTTTACATCTCTGTCTAGAATTAACTGTCATACACATGTAAATGTGAATAATGCCCGCAGAGCTAAGAATATCGCTGAGAGAAACCACATAAGGGTAATATTTAGTTATTAAAATTAGAATGTTTTGTCAGGGCTGCAACGTTGTCCATCGAAAATGTCCATTCTAAATATAGCTCTTAATGTAATTACAGCAATAATTTAGTTCATACATTGGAGGTTGTGAGCTTTTTTATATTTGCTAGATGGAATTCTGAAATTTAGTACTTGTCTGTCTTAAGGAGATCTTCCCTGCATGCAAATCTATAACTAGACAAATATTATTTCCTTTCCCAGCTTGCTCTTGGGAGGTTTCCATATCCTCAGGTAAGATTGTTCATTACTACCGTTTGCCACTGTGACATTCATTCCTATGTATGAAAGTGCAGGGAGCCATTGTGAGCATTTGAGCCACATACAAATAAATCTGTCCTGTTAAATTGAAAAGTGATATCTTAAAGGAGTCATTTAGAAGTCTCTATTGATTTTTGATTTGTGTAAACTTTTGATTTTTTTCCCCCTTTGTTAAAGGTTGAAAGCGATCATCATGCTCTTCCTTTGTGTGACATTCGAGATATTTTTTCTTTTCCTGGTCCAGTACTGTGTACTCATATTGAGGTTGGAAGAGATACCCAGCCTTTTCTTGATGTCCTTTTTGAGCAGTTGGATTCAGTTAAAATTATTTGAGTTAAAGGATTAAAATGAAGGTTGAGAGTATCTGATCTAGGTCATTATTTTTGCTAGGCAAAGAATGGACCCCCAATTTTATATGAATGTGATTTTTAATATATTCTTTTTAAAGATTTTGCTCCTTCCTATCCACATTTCTAAGACAAATACTGGCATTATACTAGCACTATGCTAGCATTGCTGACTCTAATATTTATAATATTTGTAATGTCTTTAAGATTTTTATTATAGAAGGGTGCTAGCACTTAAAATGTAAAGCTGTTTTGTGGTTTGAAAATGATTCCCCAGTGTGTGTGGGGAAATAAGTGAAATGTCTAGAGGGATGAAAAATGAATGGTTTGACTGTTTTCCTCTGGTTGATTCTCACTGTTTTTCTGGCATCTTGGTCTGTACAGGCCAAAGTGCCTGGAGGCATGTCTGATTTAAAGGTGGTGTTGGTCTCTGCTCTTTAAGCATCTATTAACTTGCTATTATTATGCAAATAAGTGTTGTATTACACATACTAATTTATGCATGGTTAGATTATGCAGATGCATCACAAACATGGTTATTGAATAATAGGATGGGGCTCATTCTCTCTACCATCTTTATAAGCGTTTTTAAGCAAATTCTCCTGGTACCCATGTGGACATTTAAAGACTCTTCACTCACTGAAATGTCTCTTTTGTATTCTTTTTTTCCATAGTTAAAGCTATCAGTTAAGTGAAAGAGAAATCCTCCTACTTGTTAGGTTCAAGAGTGTTAGTCTCACTTTTCAAATTTGTAGACTTCTTTGTTTAAACATAATCTTTTTCTTAAAGTGGAAATCTAAAATGTAATTGCTTGGCATGCATGCTAGCATTTAGTAAGATTTTAGCGTATACAGCCTTGCTGCTTAGCTCTAGGTAGCCCATCAAATTAAAATCACATTTTCAGGATTTATAGCTCATTAGAATATTTATCTTGGTAAGCCTTTTATTCTGTCAGTAATTTTTAAACAATTCACTGTTTGGCCAATTTATACAATCCCCTAAAATTTTGAAAATGAACAGAATAAGCCCTATGCAATATATCTGTCAAACAAGTCTTTGTAGAAAACTTGTAAGCCAATAAATAAAAATTCCAAACATTGAGAATGTAGCTATATTCTTGAGATTCCTAATGTCTGGAGTAATTAATCACTGACATTTGGTAAGTGATGAGTCTAAGAAATGGATTGCCATTGCATTTGACTAATGAAGCACATGAAGGCTGTGTCAAATTTGGGAAGACGCTAATACCTTTGCAGTGTTGTTTTCTTGAATGTCTAAAGTATATGTTTACTTAATCAGTCAAAGTTGGAAAATTCTGATACTGTGCTGAACTCCCCAGTTAGCAATAACCTTTATGCCAGAGTAGAGGAAAAAACTGTATTCATTGAACCATGATAGAATGTTGTCACCAAATTGGTACTTTTACCTCAGATAAAAGAAGCAGCTTTGATGCCATCAGACCTATTTCCCAGGTCTTTCAACAGAAGTTTGAATGCTTCATTGCTAGAATCAATAATGACTTTTGGTGGAGTTGGTATTTACTTTACAGACTTTATACTGTAGAGTGAAGGTTGGGAAAGGATATTTTATAAATGCCTTTTCTGTTCCTTCCTTTTGCCCTCAAATAAAGCACATGCAGAAGAAAAATGTATATTTTTATAATATCACAGAGACTGGATTATGAAATAACACCTTTTCTTTGGCCTGTATTATCTCGTTTGAACTCATAGCCATTCTGCGAAATAGCCTCCCCTCATAAATTGGGCAAAAAATGGCTGATTTGCTCACTGTTGAACTGCAGCTGGTTTGATTTCATTGAATCCCAAGTGGAGTAGGCAGGAGTGAATCATAGAGTCTCAGGGTTGGAAGAGATCATAGATATCACCGAGTCAAACTTCTCTACAATGTCTCTGAAAAACAAATATCCACACTAATTGAACACCTCTAGTAATAGGAAACTCACTACTTCACAGAGCAGCCATAGGGTCAAAGTTATGTTCTGTTTACCAAACTGAGGATTACTTCATCCTAATTATCATCCACTAGCCTGATTCTTGAACAGATGAAAGCCTTTCATATATCCTTAAAATCACATTGTTTTGAATCCCTATGTACTCGGGGCTAGGGTCAGTGCCAGGGAATTGGTGCTATGAACTCAAAGTCAAATCAGGATAGTAGATTTAAGAGTGGCCTATTGGAAAGAGCCCTGGACCAGGAGCCAGAAGATTAGAATTAGAACCCAGCTCTACCACCAAAACACCACAGACCTTCATTCTTGCTTTGTAACTCCTTGAGGCCTCAGTTTCCTCATCTCTAAAATGAGGATCCTGATACCTACCTTTCCCATCTGATTAGAGGAGGCATGCTGATCAAATGAGATTATGGATGTGAAACTACTTAGAAAAGTACCAAGAGCCATCCTGCTGGCCCTAATGTTGGGCTGCAGCACAAAACAGAATTCCCAACTATCAACTGAAGGTCGCAAGGGAATGCTCTTAGCAACCTGCCAGCCACAACTGGAAAAGAGCACAAAATGAGCAGAGGATAAAGCTGGGAGGAGGGGCCAGCTTCAAGACGCCTCCTTCCCGCAGCTCAGCGTCAGTGCTGCTGACAACAACGTCATTAGCAGCCCCTCTTTCTGATAGTGACACAGTGTGTATCCAGTTGGGGCGCAGATGAGGGAGGGGTGTTGGGAGGATATTAGGGAGAGTCAGTGGCCTGAGACCAACGTAAAGATTAAAGGGCTGGGTTTTTGTTGAGATGATCTTTGTCGAGATGATCATTCTATATGAATTTCATTGTTTTGTGGGTCAGGTGTTTGTAAGTTGAAAGCACTATCTATTTTAGTTTCCTTTAGGCCTTATGCTCAAATAGCCTCATTGGCATGCAGTTTAGGAGTCTATAGGAAAAAAGGTTTGGAGCCACGATAAAAGCATAGTCGTATTACTGTGGCTTATAATAAGAACAGTGGTGTCTTGGAGTCATCTAGCACTTTTCCCACATGCAGCTCCGGAGCACCTTTTTTAATCTGACTGAGGCTGTACATCCCACCTATAGCCTCCAGATGAACAGACTGAGGCTCAGAGACGTGAGGCACCTTGCCTTAGGCAGGAATGGGTACAGTTGGGTCTGGACCTGCAGGCAATTAAACCAAATGACTGGCTGTGTGACCTCTTAATTCGGTTGGCTCTTCCTACCTCTGCTCTCCTTCCCACTAAGCCCCACCAACCCCTTCTCCTAGTTTGCTTTCTCTGCCCTAGGGAGACCTCTTGTGTAGTTGGGAAATGCTTAGCATTGGAGGGTTGTGCTGTTGTAGATGATGACAAGACCATTCCCTAGAGCCTTTTTGCTTTTCTTAACGTGTGTTTAGCAGAGTGACAGGGGATCCAGAGGACTCCAGTGCCATTAAATTCTAGGTGCCTGGGAAGCATGTTCTGCAATAGGAAAACAAAAAATTGCATTTTTAAACATCTTGCAAACAGTGCCTCAATTTCCTGAATAATTTAGCTTTAATAATAATCTGGAAAGATGTGCAGGTCTGGACAAGGACTGGAGCTTTGTATAGTTAATCACGTAGATTCAAATTCAGTTGACTTAAAAAACATGACGGTGGGCAATGATTTGTTTAATGACACCATAATTTAGGAGAAATGAAAAGGATTGCCTGCTAAAAAATTGTCATCCTTCATTCAAACTTTACAACAGTGCCCTGCATTAGGACGATAGTAAATCCATTAAGGAGACTTCTCAGGGGATGCATCAGCTCTGGCATTGGGAAATTTGGTAAGCAAGATGCCACGGGAAAGTGAAGATAATACAAACACAAATGTATTTAAAGTACTTTTGCATGTATAAAAATATTGTTCTTCTTTTGGCTACAATTCCTGATCTTGGTTAATAAATTTCATCAAAATGACCTGAAGTTAAAAAAGGGAAAAAATCTGAGCAAATAATGCCCCTGGTATTGTAAAGCTTTGAATGTTTTCACACCCCATTAATTTATTACTTCTCTTTCTTCATCTTTAAATTTCATTTTTTTTTTTCAAAAATTCCGGCTCCCTGCTGCTGCAGTGATTTTCATCTTGTTGTTAATTTTCCCTGCTCCATATGGAGCTCCAGACATTTCACCTGGAGGCTGTACTAGATTTTGCTGTAGTGATCGTACTTCCGGAGGCCAAAACTGTCATTTAGGGTTCCTGGTGCATCTGTCTGCGCCAGGCTTTTCACTGGCATGGGAGAGTGTGAATAACAAATTGGATGCACCTGAGATTCGGATGATTAGTGTGTTTTGTGAATCTCCACGACTTGTAAGCAGATAGCTCTGGGGGAAGGGGGGAGCTGAATAGCGACTGTGGGTGAATCTGTACTCACACCTTACATTTGGGGCTTTGCAAGGGAAGTGCAAACATCCTAGGCAGTCTCAGTGCAGAGAGAGTAACAAATATTTCATCCTGCCTTGTCATTGATTAGAAAAGAGCCTTTAATTTCATTTCACCCCATGTTGTGATTAATTTGCATTCTTTGTCAGAAGTTAATGGAGTTTTTTATGGTTCACTCTGAAATCCTTGAAGACATCAGACTTGATCTGATGTTTATACAACCGCCAGCGAAATTTTTTCATTTGATTGATGGCAAGCTTGATGTTATTCCAAACGGCTTTTTAAGCTGTTTTTAAGAATTATTTGAATAAAATGCAAGCAAGATATTGTTGTAACGACAAGATTATCTGTTAAAAATCTGTTTCAAATAAAGAAGATGATAAGTAGTAAAAAAGGATCAAAAAGATAAGAGAAACAGTGAATAGTGATGTTATTTGTTAAAAACACATAAGAATAGCATTCAAATAAATTATTTCAGTATATAGAGATCACTTTATTGAAAAAAAAAAACTCATCATCTGGCCAAATATAATAATTAAGACTAAGGAAAAAGGAAAGTCTGAATCTTTGGGATTCGAAACTTTTACTACCAATTGGCTGATTCTCATTTATTCTGCCATCTTTTGCCACCAGTGTACGAAATAGAGATCTACTGTTCTTAACTCAAGGAGACAGGACTGTCAGGCCTGCTAGCTGAACAAAATGATGACATATTACTTGTCTCAATAAAGAGGCATTCTTAAATCCCAATACAAGTTAAACAGATAGATAACAGAGGGTTTTGAGTGAAAGATGTTCATTCTTCGTGGTGTAACAACTGGCCTTTTCTACAAGATAGTACAGAAATAAAAATATCCTGTTGTTAAGACCAAGATACCCCAGTCATTCATGGGTAAGAGAAATGCGTGTTCACCCCTTCACACTATATAACAAAGTATGAGAGGAGCTGTAGGTGGCATTTGCTTCCGAACCCCCTGCTACTAACCAAGGAAATATGTTTTGCAAATGCTTTTTGATTACTAACACCATTCGTTTGATTTGGGAGTTTGCCTCGCTTCAGCAGGGTCTTGCTTCTGTGTGATTGTTGCTGGTGAGACTTACTCGTAGGTCAAAAAGCTACTTATCTGAGTACTTTCATTTAAAGCAGAATAATTTATTTGCTGTATCTGAAAGTTTGCAAAATAATTGGGTGGTTTTAATTGAAGTTACTGCTTTCTGATTCTTGTATTAACATGATCTAAGGTCCTTTTTATTATATACAATCCATATTATTGACCAAATTTGCCCTGTTTTCATTTAAATGTAAGCAGCTTGTCAAGGAGAAAATATTTGTTTAACTTGGCGTGGAAACCTGCTATTTTAATGTGCTTTGTTTTGTTTTTTTCAGTTGGCAGACTTTTAAACATTTATTTTGTAGTAATAAATTGTGCTCTGGGTAGAGTATTTGTTTCATAATAGAGTAGAAAGCATATGTTCTAAAAACTATTTAAAAACATTAAACACTTTTCAAATGCTAATGTTGAAATACTAGAGTTTTTACATTTAATTTTGTTCGTTGTTTTAAAAGCCTTTGACTGGTATATTGTTACTAATCCTGAAATTGATTGTTTAATATTGTTTTATGTTCTATGTTATAAATTTAGACCACAGTTATTATTATCTTATTTATGTATACTGATCATACCTGGAATTGCGAAAGACCTAAAAAGTTTGCCCTTTTTGAAAAGAAGTATGTAGAGTCTGTCCTTTGTTGTGTAAACTTTTCAAAGTTTAGAACATCAAGGATTTAAGTAAATTTTATCCAATTTTTGTGTGAGGTCTCTAATCAAAGAAAAAAGCAGTAGGTAATTACCCCAAAGTTTACTCATTTTTAACTGACAAGAATTTAAAGGAACAATATATATGCAATTTTTCCCCAGATTTATAACCTGTATGTTTTAATTCATTGTTTATTTTTGTCCTCACTATTTAGGATATAAGCATTTAAAAGTATCCTTATATTTCAAGCCATAAAATCAAATTTATGTTCCATAAAATGCAGAGATGAAATTTAAGTGACATGAAGATGTTCATTTGTACACATTTGTTTCTTCCCAGGAGTTTTTTAATTGCAAATGTCAAATTCTTCTCCCAATATCCATCAAATACTTATAATTTTATTTGCTTAGACTATGCCAAAGACAGGAGGTAGGTTCCTAGCATGTCCTAGTATGCAGAAGTGAAAGAGAAATCATCCCTAAAATATGGATAGAAATGTGAAATTTTTCTGTTAAAGATAAATTACTTGTTAACACTTCAGTTGAGGTATGTGTACTTAGCCAGTTATGTTAGAAATTGCTGTCTTGTTTTAAAGTACTAACCTCATGTTGGTTTGGTTTTATAGCACCTTCTAAACTATGGTATGACATACATCTCAATTTAATTCCACATTTATTTATCATTGAGCACCTACTCTGTGCCTGGCACTGTGCCAAGCACTAGCAACACAAAAATGAAACATATGTGGTCCATGTTCTAAAAGAATCTAGTCTAGTTGGGGGGCGGAATAAAACAAAAAAAAGGCAGTTGATGTAGAAGGAACCCTCTGGGAGGTGGGACACTCTTGCCTGGAGAGGACAAGAGTGTGGTCAGCTGACATTAGGAAGCCAAGAAGTTTTCACAGAGTAGAGAGATGATGCTTGAGCTGAGGCTTGGAGGCTAGAAAAATGGGAAAGGATGTTCTAAGCACTCAAGTCAAAAGGAGATTGATCTGATAAAAGAGAAAGGCCTAAAACAGCATATTGTATTTGATGTCCTTCTAGTACTTCAACTGAATTCTAGTATTATTACTTTACTTTCCTAACAGTTTATCAGTTCCCCCAGATAACTTTTAAAGCAATACCTAGAGGGAAGAGTGATAGAGGAGGGAGGCGGTATGTCTGGTTGGAGATGACAAGCGTAGCAGGGCACAGATAAAGAAATTGGGTTGAGGATTTTGTGAATCCCTTGGAGATGACCGGGAGCCAATCTGAGGTTGGAAGTCATTAGGATCTCTGCCCCTGAGGCCAATTGGCACATGCCTCTAGGGAGTTCCCTGCCACCCTCTATGAATTTGACTTGGAACATCATAGGACATTTTCTAGACTTCTGGGGAGGAATTGTCATGATCAAATGAGAGCACTTTGAAAAATATAAGGCGGTGAACAAGAGCAAGGTAATAGTAGTATTATTTATATTTCCAGAAAGTACTTTAGGGATTTACCAGTGTAACTCTGAAAATATATGACCATGTCTCACACCAGGTAGGACTAAAATGAATTACTTTTCTGATCCCACAAGAGCCTTCCTTTATAGTCTTTCTTTTTTGAGTTATAATTTATCATTCACAATTACCATCATATATAGAATTATATACAGAATCTAGTCATTTTTAGTTCAGTAACTGGGGACTATGATTCTTTCACAATTTTTAAATAATCAGTGTAGCCGAGAAATAGAGTTGAAGGTTAAAGTAATGAACTTAATATCCAGTCTGGCTTCCCAGTGGCGGCTTTGCCATCATCTCTCCCTCTTAGGCTCTGTGGTCCAGGAGGCCTTCCACTTTCCCCTCTTTGGTTTTATTGGTGCAGTCTGTTACTTCATGAAATCGGAATTTCAGGATTCGAAGAGATCTTACAATGATCTAGTCCAACTCTTATTTTACAGAGGAGGAAATGGGAGTCCACTGCCATTAAATGACTCACTTATGATTACCAAGTATTCAGCAACAGGGTCAGACTGTCTCCCACTCCCAGTGCAGTGCACTTTTCACTCTAGAGGGATGCTGGGGAGAGAAAGTGAGATAAGGCACCCAGAGGTTTGGAGCCTAAATGGCCGTCCTTATTTTACACACCCATCCACTCAAGTACCGCCTCCAACTGGTGTGTCTGCAGAGATGGAAATTACTGTCCCATGTTGCTGGATGCCTGCCAGGTAATTGCTGACTAGATATGGATCCCTGGGGGGAAAGTGGTCCTCAACAGTAGTAGCAGCAGCAACAGACAAAGACATCAGCTTTTATTGTACTCCAGTGTTTTACTTATCACCATTCAGTATAGAAAACTTGGGTAGATTTGGGGCTAGGGGCTCATTGGCATCCAAGTTAAAAAGGGGACAGACCTGGCCGAGCTTTGTTTGAGCACAGATTACTTTTTAGATGTTTAACAGTTTTGGATTAATGCCTGGGGCATTTGGGAATTCTTCCTCAACTAAAATGTTAATGATGCTAAGAACCCAACCCTCTTTAGTGCCAATAAAACAGACAAGCTAAGTTCATTGAAAAATCAATGAGTTGCCTAAAAGGAGCAAAGAGCTGATTCAATTTAGGACTGGAGATTGCCAGGACACACCAGGTAGAAAGAGGGTCCTAGGGACTGCTTAGGAGGCAGGAAAGGAGGCACTTGTCTGTTTATGCACAGAGCCAAGGTGTCATCTCCAAGGAATTGTGGGAAACTGAGGGAGCCAATTAGAAGCAAGTGTGGCCTCTGTTAGGTTGTACACCATCACGGTCTGCAGATGGTGACCACCATGGGAAGAAGGAAAGGAGAATGGAATAGTCTTATGAGAGAAGGAAGAGCTGTTGCTCTGCAGGCTCATAGGAGGAAAGACCAAAGCGGGTAAAGAAGCTCATCTTGTTTTGTTTTCTGTTCAGAAAATGGTTGCAGAGAGCACCCTTCTGGGCATGAGGAGACCTTGACTCTAAGCCTGGTTGGTAAAATTCTATAAACAAAAGAAAGTTCCTGGCCAAAGACCTCCTTCCAACCCCTGCTTTTTGGACAGCCCTGTGCCTTCTTGGTAGCCAGGCAGCTGGAAACACTCAGTGACTCGGGGCAGAAGGGATGGGAGACAGCAAATGACACACCCAACAAGTAACAAATTAAGGCACCGACAGTGTATGGTTTCCACCCAAACACAACACACACAGCTAACCTGAGTTCCGGTCTTGACCTTTCTTTTCAGGCCTCAGTCTCCTCATGTGGAAAATGATGGCGGTGCCTTAGGTTAGTGATTTGCATAATTATGGGAAGACTCCCATCATAGAGGAGATGGTTGTCCACACGTGTGCGCACACACAACCACAAGAGCAGCTCTGCTTCTAGTAATATTTTAAATGTGTCTAAGTAATATCTTGTTGGAACTAAGGGTCATTTGGTAAACAGAGTGTGAGAAATGCTGGACTAGATATTTCTGTGGTCTGCTTTCATTGTGTATCAGCACCTTCCTCTTTTCCACACCTTCAGCCATCTTTCTCATCACAGTCTCCCCCTGAGCACTCCCTCAGAGTTTGTTGAAACCTGATTTTACTTATATCAAAATATGGCAGATATGAACTAAAACTCTGAAACAAAAGTCAAACCAGTTCTAGTTTATCTAGTTCATTTTTTGTATATATAGAGAGAGACTCACAGCCAAGAATAATTCATTCTTGATCCATGACTTCTTTTCTTTAAATCTATTTTAAATTTCATTTACAGTCAAGCCAGTAAGACACATGTTAATTAACAAGATTATGTATAACTACATGTCAAGATTCTTTCCTTTCTTATCCCATATGAACCATGTATTGGCTACAATTGCAGCTGATCTCAAAATCTCAGAAGGCCACACAATGTTGTCAAATATATCATGGTTTAGGGGAAAAAAAAAAAAAGTAACTTGTGGAACCTAAGCCCATGAAGCAACCTTTCATGCAATGTCAAGAAACATCACCTGGGGGTGGGGGCAGGGGAGAAAGCCAACCTAGAAATCTGTAGAGCCTTGAGGGAAGAAATCAGAACTCCAGAGAATTATATTTTATTCAAATGCTGAGTGACATTGAGAGGAGAGTACAAGCCCTGTGCTTAAATCTCAGCCCTGCCACTAAGTTTTGGGGACCTTAAATAAGTCACTCATTTTTATGGACTGGCAGTTGAATCTTATCCATCTTTTGGGTCCTAGAGTCTAGTACAGTTCCTGGCATAGAGTAAGTACTTGATTAACATATATGAAGTCTATGAAGTCATTTTTTAGCCGAAGTTTATTTTTCACGTGTTGGCGAAGCAAATTTTGCAATCAGAAGGAAGCAAGAACACATATCCTGAGGCTCTAAATTAATTGTTTTGTCCCCTTTCTTTCTGTGTCCCATCCTTGCACTCTGCCCTGCCAGCATTAATGCCTAAGGATGTGCATCTCTAAGGAGGTGTGATAGTTGTCTTCAAACATTTGAGGGTTCTCATGTCAGAGAAGATGTGGGTTTGCACTGGGGCAAGGGAGGGAAGGGACAGTCAGCAGACAGTAAGCTCCCCATCACCAGATGAATTCAGAGCCAGACAGACGCCCCATCAGCAGGGGTGCAATGAAGGAGGGATTCAAGGATCAGATCTGGGTGGGGAGCCAGGTCGGATTAAAAAATCTTTAAAATCCTTTCAGACTTCAAGAGTCTGTGATTCTTCTGCCTCAGTGCTGGGCAGGCCTCTCCTGAGCCAGACAAACAAAAGGAGAGAGGCAGCAGATAGAAACTCCTTCAGCCTGGCCCAGCTTCTGCAATTGGCCTAATCATCCACACATTTTGACTCTCAAATACTATGTCAGTATGAAGCATGTAAGAAATAGAAGAGTACAGGAAAAACGCGTTTCTTTTTCAGCCCTGCAAGATTTATCTCCTCTGTTTTCTGTCAGTTGAGCTGTCTGTGTGATACGGCTATCAAAAAAGTGAATGCACTTTTAGCTTCCATGAGTTTCTGCCATATGGTGTGTATAGTTCCCAGAACAAGGTGATGTAAAGCCAGTCAGTCCAAGGTATGTGTTCAGGTGTGGGTGTCACACTTTATGAGGAACATAGAAACATGCAAGCAAATTCAGAGAAAGGCGACTGCGGTGGTGGGGAATGTGGAATCATGCCTGGATCCTTCAGGCAGCTTTCAGGTTCAGGTAACAGAGAACTCACCTCAAAGGGGCCTTAGCCATAAGGGGAAATTACTGAATTGCATGACTGCAAAGCCTAGTCTTGCTGGTTTTACGTAGAACTTGGTCCAGCAAGTCACTTGGGGCTCTCTGCTTTGTATGCTTCTCGTTCACACACCAAGAATGGCTGTTGGGGTTCCTGGGGCAACCGGTGTCCTGCCTGCGAGGGGAAGGGCGGGTCTCTCTTCCCCACAGGCAGCCAAAGGCCCTGGGCTTCAGTTGATTCCATCAGTGTGGTGCTGACTAATTTAGGCCCTGAAGCATGTGCCACACCTCACAGCTGGGCTGGGCTGGGGGTGGACATTGTTAGTAATAGAGGGGAGAAGGATAGAAGGCAATCAAAAGAGCAGCTAGTCGATCATAAGGAAGAAAACAGGATGTTTATTCAGGAAAGAAAACATTGTGGAGACCCGACTGACCGCCGTCTTCAAATATGTAAAGAGCTGTCATTAGACTTACTCGCCACCGCTCCACATTATGGGCATATCTTACAGGAAGACATATTTGGACTGAAAATAAGAAAGAACTTTCTAATAATTTAAGCTGTCCAAAATAGAATCACTGGAATTTCATCATTGGAAGTCTTCTAGCAAAGACAGAATGCCTATCTCTTTGGGATATTATAAAGTGAATTTCGACACTGGGCAAAGAATCGAACTAGGTGCCTTCCAGCGTCATTCTAGATTGTGTGGTGTGTGGAGGGTGTAAGCTAACACAGATGCAAACTGAATGATAGTGCCGGAAAAACGCTTTCTGACATTTCAAAACATTAAAATTTTGTCATAGCAGATTTATTTGACCATGAAGAGTGGTGTAGTCAACAGGCCTTTCTCAGAGAAAGCAACCCCCCCTGCCTCCACACACAGCTAATATTCTTAAACTGGTTCTGAAATAAGGCCACCCTTTTTTGGGACAAAGAAAGGAGAAAATTTTAATACAGCAAATGTCTAAAATCTTCCTTGAAAGGAAGGTGCTTAATGGTCTCCTTGGCCAGACCTCGTACCATTAGGGAAAAGATTAATTTTGTAATTCACACTGATCATTTTAAATTACGGTTCTGAGCCTCTGCTTTTCTCACAAAATTCACGTCTAAAAATTAAAATGTTCATTTACCCAGAGGAGGATTTACTGTGGCTCCTATATACTTATGTGTGGTGGGACATGAGCCCTGTCAATTTTAAATACACAGAGATAGAAGAGTATGAACTGTCAACCAGTTTCTTTTTTTCCTGCTCACCTACTGGCAGGCCCAGCAAATGAATAATGTTGCCCCATACCTTGATGCTCCAGCTGCTGTATTTTGTGTGAAAATGCATTGTCCTTGATACTCAGGAAGCAGTGAGAGCCAAGGGATCTAATTTATGGCCATGGTGATTTTCCGTCCGGTCCCATCTGAGCTATACCCTCCTCTAGGCATCATAGAGCCTTTTTATCCCACCCAGCTGTTGGCTAAATTCTGAGATATCTAGTTTTCACTTTTCAAAACCGGTCACTCCTGAACGTAGCATCTCAGCTGGAGTGTGAGATGTAGGCCAGAAAGAAGGTGCCAGTGAGTTGATCTTGGAATGTAGAAATCATAGTGAGTTTCTTTTAACCTATCGAGTAGCCGCCTGCAAAATCCTCTTATGACTTCTTTTTAGGCCCTATGAAGGTATACTAATAGACCCACTGGCATAAGAACTTGAACAAGGACAAAGGAGGATGAACAGGGGAGATAGGATAGCACAAATGAATTAATACATGCTCATCCTATATTATTAGAAATAATATATATTATCCATTTATTTTATCTCCTAATACAGTCAGTATCTAAAAATATTAGTTTGCCAAAATACCCATTTGTAGTTAGCCAGGGAAAATTTTGTTCTATTCCTCTTTTTTAAAAAAACAGTTCCTTGGGAACTCTTTAAGTTAGTGGATTTTGTTTTTCTCCTTGAAGGCTCTTTGAGACTTGGACACTGTTTTTGCAAGTTATAACAGGATGGCCATGGTGTGTCCCTAAGTTTTAGCACCCAGCATAGTGCCAGATACAACTAGATTGAATGCCAGTACCATTTCTCCCTCGAATAGGAAAAATAGCTCCTGAATGGGAAGCTCTGTCTTCAAGAAATCTTTGAGCTCCTCTAGCTCCTGTCTTCGTTTTGTAGACAAGATCCCTGAGCCTCAGTGAAGGGAGGAGTCTTCTGAAGCCATGTGGATCTGACTGGAATTCCAGGGGTCTTTCTTGCTCCCAACTTCATGTATTTTTCCCACAGCAGGTAGCCTCCTGAGTCAGCTGTCAAGGTCAGGCTGGGCTCTATCTGTGACCTTGAGCACTGCTCCCCTGTGAGCCTCAGTTTCCCTAAAAGCAAAGTGAGTAGATTGAACTAGATCATTTCTGAGGCCCCTTTCATTTCAAAAATTCTTCAGGTCATAATTCTTCATTTAGAATATGAAAGTTTCAGTTTTCCATAATCTTTGTTTATATTTACTCAGGGTTATAGTTTAATGCGTCTGATTTAAAAAAAGAGTCTTTGCAAAATAGCTGCAATCTCTAAAATCTGAAGCTTAAAAAAAAAAAAAAGAATAAAGAGTTCAACACTGAAAGCTAGACTATGATACCAGTAGTACAACAAATGAAAACACCATTCTTTAAAAATTTTAACCATACAATTTAATTTTATATTTCTTCTTTCTATTTAAGAGAAAATAACACAAACTTGAAAAGCAGTAAATATGTAAAGAGAAAATTTGTCAACTGATATTGGAAGATCTGACCTAGGTCATACATAAATCTCCCAGACAAGAGCTTCAGGGCAAGCCATAATTTCCGAGGGTAAAAGAGAAAATGAAAGCTATAGCTGGTGTCTTCTCTAAGTTACATAGGTGAATTCATTTTAGTTTTCTGATTGTACCTCTGAATATAATGTAAAAGATGTGGTACAAAGGTCTGTTTTACCACTGTATGTAAAAAGTACCTCTACAGAGAGAGAGGCATAAAGTGAGACTTCCAAAATTGCTTTTTATCACTGTAGTCATTGACTAAATAGTTCAGGCCCTACAAGCCAACTTTTGCATTGGCAATTTCTTTTCCAGGATCATTTTTCACAGTCATGGATCATGTTATAGGAGTTTTCTAATTGCTAACTGTATGGTCCTTGCAAGAAAATATTTGATAAATGTTATTATCATAACACCAAAACCTAACTAATACTTGTGGCTGCCTTTATGAAGTCATTCTTCCCTGTTTAAACACATAAGATCTGTCTTACATCAGAATGGAGTATAGCTATCCCCTGTTAGTGTGATTTTAAATCTTGGATGTAATGGCTGATGAAAGAAAAAAAGCTATGCCCAGAAGAGGGAAGAGGTTCATTTAATTAGTGTATCAAAATCCTACTGGTTCTAGAGACTGATTAGCAAAGTATGTGACTGGAGCAATTATTGTTCTATTCATTGTCCCAAAGTACTAGTTAGACAGAGAAAACATTCAACACAAGCGAAATGTATAAGCAGGAATGTGGGCTTGGACAAGTCAGTTATAAACAGCATTTCATACATTGTGAGGGGCAGGCAGTACATCAGCCCTAACAATATTATTGTGTTCCTCTGAGCTCTGCTGTCACGGCCAAGCATTTGGAAGGCAGACCCAGAATACAGATAGGCGTTTGCAAAGCTAACATTTTATATTGAGTACCCTTAGTACCACTTTTAATGTGCTATAAAACTAGGGGCTTCACTTTTTCATGAACTGTGTGCAGAAGCAGAGGCAATGACTGGAGGTTGACTTTGTTTGGAATTGTTTTATGGTTGCTGCGCCTGTACAGTAATGTGATCTTGAAAAAGGTAAACAACAAAGAGTTTAGCAGTGAAAAATATGCCTAATATAAATACAGTCGAGTACATGGCAGTTCAGAATTTGAAAAATATGGCTGTGGCATTAAATTTTCTGGTGGAATTAACAGAGGAACAGAATACAGCCTTTAAGGCAATATGTCTGAGACAGAGAAAGGAGATAATGCATCTAACTCTGTAGTCTATGTGGCATTCATATAAAGAAAGGCACAGTAGCTTTATTTAATTGAGAAAATGAATCAATTACAATGATGTTACATCATCAAATTCTTATGAAATAGAAGATATAAGTCACTGCATTGTGTAACACTGTTAAAAAGTAATTGAGTGTCTTAAACATTTTGAATCAATTTCAGGTACTGGCGCTGCTACCTTAATACAAAATTTATGAAGATGATTTCTTATAATATGTTGCTATCAAAACTATGTAATAAAAACTGGTAACAATATCTCTCTTTAAAAACCTGGGCAAAACAGTATAGTTATAAGATCATAAAAAAGACTCTGATATTGCTGTTTTTCTTTCTCGTAGTAAAGAACAAGCATTAAAATAGTACGATTTTAAGTTCTCTTAGACTGTGCTTTTAAGCCACAGAATAGGGCAAGGTGGAGAACTGCTCTTAGATCTCGGTTCATGAGGAAATTTTCTCCCATAAACTCATTTGATTCACACACTAATATGTTACTGGGGACAGTTGTCTCATAATCCATTCCTGAATTCATTTTGAAACCTCTCATTTCGAATATTTGCTGTGTATTTTCCTCAGAGAATATTATAATCCCCCTGACTCTTAGAAATTTGTGAAAAACATTCTCTTGATGTCAAAAGTGGATTTCTAATTCTTTGTTCATTACAAATAGCTCTCCTGTTGAAGTAGATATATCTTACTAAGAATGTGGGGGCAGAGGGAGTATCTGTGTACTTGAAAAAAAAATTAAAGCGAACACCATAGATAACTCATAGGAGAAGTTACCCAGGCTTTTCTAGATTTTTTTGAAGGTGGTATGGTTTGTTACTAAAATCCTTAACTGCTCCACGATGGTAGTTAACAGCCCTGTCTCCCCTTATAGCATAAATCTTTACCTTCACTGTGTATGCCTATCGATGAGCTCCTGATTATTAGAGAGTACGTATGGTGTTTGTTTTTCCATTCCTGAGATACTTAGGATAATGGTCTCCAGTTCCATCCAAGTTGCTGCAGAAGATATTATTTCATTCTTTTTTATGACTGAGTAATACTCCATGGAGATCAAGAAGCGGGGAGGGGTAAAAACTTACCTGTTGGGTACAGTGAATACTATTTGGGTGATGTGTACACTACAAGCCCCGACTTAAGCACAATAAAAGGTATCCATGTATTAAAAAAATTTGTACCCCCTTAATATTTTGAAATTAAAAAAAAAAAACTTTACCTATGGAGCCTTGTCTAGAAGTACTCATTGACTGGAGGAGCCAGAAGGAGCAATAATTCAGGGCAGCACTAAGCAGGAACTATCAATGTAGACTAGGAGCAAGCAACCTGGGACACAGGTTTCAGGGAGTATTCATAGTAATCAGGGAGGAGGTGATGAAGAGCCACGAGCAGCGATGAGAGGGCACATTGCTCATTTGAGAAATACGTGGGAGAGCTCTTTTTAAAACACTCAAGCACTAGGTGGAAGGGTCTGCTGATCAGGCACATGGATGCAAAAGAAATGCAGAAGCGTAGCTGCAGCCCTTGAGAAGCTCGTGGTCTGGTTGAGAAGAACCAAAGTGTCAAAACTGATACCTTATCAATTATACCATGCCAAGTATAAATGTATGCGAATCCAGTTGTTTTTAAATAATGTGAAGATCGCAGGCAAGTATAATACAGATGTTGGAGGGAAAGGAGCGCTGGAGAAGCCCCAACACCACCACAGCCTGGCCCTGAGGCCTTGGGCCTGCGCCCTGTCCTCTGGCAGACCCAGTTTTCCCATCTTAGAATAGACGTGACTATCCCTGCCAACCTCACGGTGGTCGTGCAGATCAAATGTGTGTGTATGGGAAAAAACTTCTAAAAGCAACATTAAAAACATATAAAGGACTATTATAACACTGTTTTCCCTGTATTTTACCAGGTAGTTGGAGCTCATTTATCCCAGAAAACAATTGACCCATCAGTAGTGGTATTTGGTTCCTGAAAATTTCCTTCTTAGAAAATGTAGTACCTGGGACTCCATTTTCATTGAATTTGTAATGACTGTAGGCATTCTTTTTTTTTTTTTTTTTGCTGGATGGTAAGGCATTGAAGTGTTTAATACTTTAATGACTAAGTGGATGTTTTATTAATTTTGTGTCACATTTTAGTAACTTTCTAAGAGATGTGGTTTATCAGTGTTAAATGCGTGAGCAGCCTGCTTTCTGAATGTTGATCAGGAACAGGCATTCTTGTTGGAATGTGCTTTTATTCCCTGAAAAACAGTGTAAAACTTGCGCAAATTTGATTTTCCCAGAGAGCATTGCTGCCCTGGAAACAGGCTGAAAGAACTTTGGAAAAGGTGGAGTCTTTACCTCACTCCTAAGTTAGAGGCACATACTTCAACCACATAATTAAAGTTTTCTTCACAAAATAGGGGATTGTGAGCAGACATTGGCAGGAATCCAAAATTCTAATTTCTGACTATGATTTAATTTCAATTTTAAATAAATCGGTTTTTAATTTAAAAAGAGTGAGCTTCATAACATTAGCAATGATTGCAACATTAAGCCCAGTGTTCACAATCTAGCAATATAAAACATTATTTATATCTGAATCGTAAACAGCCTTTTGAAATGGATTATGGTTTTTCTCCCTATTCTAATACAACCTGGAGGGTACTAAAAAGTGTTGTGTGAAATTAACATTCTGCTGACTTTCGCCTATAAATGAGAAGCGAGCTATTAACATTTGTGTATTTTCATTATGTAAATTGTGTTAACACATGCCCACAAATTGCCACCAGCAATGCAATAATTTTCTCTCAGTGATCATAATGTGTCCAAGTGAGTCATTTTGATTATGACATGCTAATTACATATTGCCTTTTTTCAGATTCAGAAAAACCAGGGATCTTTAATGGTAAGCTTTATGAGTTCAGAAAAAAATTCACTTTTCTTTTTCCTGATGGCTGCTTCCTTTGCATGCTTGAATGCCTTGTTTTAAACTTAGCAAATTGCATTTTGAAGAAAATGCAAACCTTTAACTGCCTATATTAGATTAGGTACCATTAGAAATAATAGAACATCCTGAGCATCAATGTTTTTATAAGAGTTTGCTGTTGTTGATTAATCTTGCTATATTTTATTGCATTAATGATTTTTTCTTTCCACTCCACTGTAAAGATATTGCACAGAGGCTAATACTTTTTCCTCTCTTCTTTTCCATTGCAGCCTCTCCAGCTTCTGCAGTGCATTGTTGATGAGGTGAGGCATCGTCTTATGTGCTTTCACTCCTAAAGTCATTCCTAATGGTGTGGAAAGCTTATATTTTGTTTCCTAATGAAGCACAGTGCCCAACATCCTCGGAGCAAGTTGTGTTGTATGGCTCTGAGCTGTGTTACGTGAACTAGCCTTGTCCTGAATCCCACTCTTCTGATTCTGGCCGAGAAACCCTGCAAAAGCAGACTGTCCCACAGGCTGGTCCTCGGGGGTATCAGAGGCCCTAAAGACAAAACACAGTAATATTAATTGATCCTCTCCCTGGCCAGATGGGGATGGAGCCGGAAATTAAAATGGTATCATTTTTTCCATAACAGATATTTAAAGTCATTCAGTAGGCAAGGGTCAGAGTTGAACAGCAAGCATAGCTGGAAAAATTTGCCTTTCTTGCTTTATTTACCCAAAACATACCAGGGTGATAAAAGGATTTAAAAACTCTAAGTCAACAGTTCAGCTATAATTTCCTAATTAGGCCTTTTCCTCAGAATAACTAGAAACTAGTATTCTCACGTTTTAAGTCATCTTACCTCTAATTATCCTTATCTGTCAAGTTCCACTCTCCCTTTTGAGAGCTAATCTACCTATATTTCTTTCTCAGCCAACTTTTTCTACTTCTTATTCTGACTTTAAATTCTTTTTTTTCCTGTAAATTAACAATCTTATAGTACACAAGGCTCTCAGGAAACATTAACATTTTTTTAAAACTGAGCTTTTCTGGGCTTGGGTTTGCCTACTTGCAATGTTTATTTTTTAAACTTTAATTTTATAATATTTAAAACACATGTAATTAGAGTGGGAAGGCAATAAATGCTTCAGATAGGAAAGTTTGAAAGAAAAAAACAAACCATAATTCATAATTATTCCTCTCAATTAAACATCTGTATAACCAGTTATGAGATTTGGGAGAAAAAATAAAGATCCTCTAAGGAAAAAAACACACACACACACATATCACAATAATAGTAAGAATGGGGCTCAAATATCCTTAGTGATTGCATCAGTCAGTCCATATATCCCCTGCAAGCCATAAACCATGTTGGTGTAAAAATGAAGGCATCGTCCTGAAACAAATGGAGGCTCCATTATCTCAAATATCAGACAGGCCTCCTGGATCTAATAGCTCATCAATATCTTCTGTCATCTTAGATTCTAAAGCATGCTATCCCCATCAGAATCCTCCCAATTAAACCAATTTTCTGAAGTCCCCCTCCAGTTTTGCTTGGGGAAATGCCCAGAGAAACTTGGCCTATGCAGTTAAGTGCACAGCCTGCTGTGTTTCCTGGGCTCCACTTTTCTTGGTCTGCTGGGCTCCTGGGCATCAAAGCATTCAGGTATGGATATTTCTCACAAATAATATGTGCATTGCTGGAGAGATAATTTGAAGGTTTTCTGGATCAAATAGATATTTTCATTCCTTGTTTAAAATAGCAGTGATTGCTATTAAATTTAAAATATTTTACTATTTAATTTGGACAAAATCTTGAGATACTTGAAATTAGCAAGTATACCGTATCCATTATACCGTGCTTGTCCCATGTGTTTGTCACATTTCTCATTGCTGCGATGCATTGTTCCTCATAGACTGGCCCAAGGACTAACTGCAACAGAATTACCTAAGACTCGTGTTAAAGTGCAGGTTCCTGGGCCCACATCACTGAGTTAGACTTTCTAAGGGTGGTGGCCAGGATCTACTAGCTTCCCAGGTAACTCTCTGCACATTAAAGTTTGAGAACCTCTTCTATAATGGCTTTTTAAGACTAAGCCTGCCCTTTTAGGTCCCTGAAACTTTAGGACCATGAAACTTGGACCACAGATCAGGAACTGGAATGGTAGCCAAAGTAACAGGAGAATTGAGCTCCAATCAGAAATCTGGGCAATCCAATTTAATTTTGGTGGGTGGAGTATATCTGGCTTGGAGCTGGCTAACTCAGGTGTGAGTGATATCTTAAAGACACCATCTGGTGTCTCAGAGTTGCTTCTGTCAACAGAACTTCTTACCTTAAGACCCTTCTGTAATCAAGTCCTCCCCAAGTCCCTGAATACCTGTGTTATAAAGTGCTTTGGTTCATTGTAAGTGATGTGTGTCTACGTGTACCTGATGCCTTAGCCACCTGATATCCTTGGGGAATAAGGTGGCCCCTATTGTCTTGATAACTGAAATTTATGACTTTAAGCTCTGACATCTGAGAATTTTTGCATTTTTAGAAAGAATTGTTTCCGAAATATATTTGTTTTTGGTGGCCTGTTGACAGAGTGTGGTGAATATCATTTAACCTTTTCTCAGTGACTGAGGTCCTTGTTCTGAACATGGTACTGAACTTAAACTTTGATGTATTGATGCCCTCTAGGGCTGTAAAATTGTGTGGGGCTTACCTTGTTCTTTCACTGAATTTTACCAACCATTTTGCCAGAGTGTTTGGCCTTGACACTCAGTGATATTCATAGGCCTCTTGAAGTGTACAGAGCCATTTGCCCCCAAGCTAAACAGCCCTATACAGCTATATACTGCTCTGTTTGATGCTTTTCCTGTGTCCTCTGTTATGATTGCCTCTGTTCTCTGTGGGCACTCCTCATTCTTATCAGTGACTACCTTTTGCCCCAAAAATCTGACCATCTGTCTTCAGTCTTTGCAGTCCTGATAGTGACCCTCACAAAACTAAAAAGTACCAAATGAAATCAGATACTCAAGTAGTATGTGTAGGGTCAAACAGGCTCATCCAAAAAGGGAGATAGAGATTTATACGCCTCTTTAATGAAATGAAATGGGCTAGTGAATGTGTTCATTCATTCAGCAGGTAATTATCAAACACCTACCATGTGGTAGCCTAAGTTGATCAGACCATGGTCAGGACAGCCTCCAATCGTAGAGAGGATTCAGCTTCTAGGCAGGGCACCCAGGCTGACTGCAGACTAAATCTGTGAGTCAGGGTAGAAAGGCAGAAGCACAGTCCCACATGCTGGGACTCAGGAGGCTACATAGCCACCTAAAGCTCCCCCCAGTGCCTGGGCTCCAAGAGTGGCTAGTAACAAAGGGCTGGCCACGTTAGTCTTGTGGCAAGCGGAAATACTGCAGTGATGTCTGAGTCACCAGATGCCAAGCTGGCTGGATCCAGCTAGTGGGGGCTGTCAGTGGATACTGAAATGGAGACCTTATCCTTGAGCCTGCCCCTGGGTACTCCACAGCCTTGGAAAAGAGATAGGCACAAAAATGAATAATTATGGTTCAGTGTAGGATGAATACTATAGGACCCAGAGATGAGAGGGTTTGTTCCGTCAGGACAGAAGGTTGATTTGCAGAAGGCTCCTCGGAGGCAATAATGTTTAAGCTCAGTCTTAAAGGATAAGTTGGAGTTTCCTAGGTTAAGAAAGGAAAAATGTAAATGTCAGGCAGAAGGGCTTGAAACTATCTTGTGAATCATTTTTGAGTTCACAGATGTGTTTCAGAATGTTCAGGTTGTCTAAAATATGACAACCAGAAAAATGGGTTATTACTCTGAGTTTATATATGTTTCAAGCATATTATAGCTAGAAATTCTCATCTAGCATCTGTAGATGTTCAGCAGGACAATTAACAAATCCTGGATTTATACTTTTGTTTATTCATTCATTTTATCCATAAAAAATGAATTCATTTAAGCCATGTTTTATACCTGATCAGAAGTAGCTTTTATGCAAAAGTGTTGATTTGTTAGTAAGAACTGTAAGATTTATAAAATACCAAAATGCTTCTGAAATATAAGCACAAACTTTTAGTGGCCAGTAATGGCCTACAGTTGGGCCAGGTGTGTAGATAAACAGTGGGTTTAATTGTTTAAGGTGCTAGCTGAATAATTCTGAGATTTGCTGATCATTTCTTCCCTGCTGTGGGTATAAAGGAAGGAGGATTTGGTCTTAGGCATGGCAGAGCGCTTGATGTAGAACATCTGGATGGGACTCGTGGAGAGTCACTGCTTTTGCTTACTCTAAGACGGCTTTCTGAGAAATATGGGCACAGAAGCAGGGCTTTGATAGGGAACAGTGGTGTGTAGAGATGGAGACCAATGGACAACCGGGCAAGGAGCCGAGTCCAGGGGGAGAAGACAAAAGTAATCAGGAACAGAAGGAAATTTTGAAAATTCACAGATATGTGGAAACAGCACACTCCTAAATAGCCAATGGGACAAAAAAGAAAGCAAAAGGGAAATTGGAAAATACTTCAAGATGAACAAAAAGAAAAATAAAACATACCAAAACTTACGAGATACAATGAAAGCAGTGCTGAGGGAAGTTTTTAACTGTAAATGTATACATTAAAAAAGAAGAAAGATCTCAATAGCTTTACCTCCTACCATAAGAAACTGGAGAAAGAAGAGCAAATTAAACCCAAAGCAAATAGAAGGAAGGAAATTATAAAGATTACAGCAGAAATAAATGAAATAAAGAAGAGAAAATAAATGAAACCAAAAGTTGGTTTTTTGAAAAGATCAACAAAATTGACAAGCCTTCAGCTAGACTTGGGGGTGGGGGACAAGTCTCAAATGGCTAAAATCAGGAATGAAAGGACATTTTATTATAGACCTTATAGAAGTAAAAAGGATTAGAAAGAAACAGTATGAACGACGGTATATCAATAAATTAGATAGCCTAGATGAAATGGACAAATTTTTAGAAACACAGAAACTGCTGATACTGACTCAAGAAGAAATACAGAATCTGAATAAACCTATAACAAGTATAGGTTGTCTCCTATAACAAGTAAGGAGATTTTTTTTTTTTTTTTTTAAGAAACTTCCCGCAAAGGAAAGCTCAGGATTATTATGTATAGTTTTACTGGTAAAGTCTACCAAATATTTAAAGGAGAATTAAAACTCTTCCAAAAGCATAGAAAAGGAGGGAGTACTTCCTGATTTCTTCTATGAGACCAGAGTACCCTGATATCAAAGCCAAAGACTTCACAAGAAAGGAAAACCACAGACCAATATTCCTTATTAATATAGAAACATCCTCAAGAAAATACCAGCAAACCAAATCTAGCAGTATATAAAAAGAATTACACATCATGATCAAGTGGGATTTATCCCAGGAATGCAAGGTTCGTTCAATATACAAAAATCAGTCAGTGTTGTAAACCATATTAATAGAATAAAGGACAAAAAAATCACATGATCATCTCAACAGACACATGAAAACATTTGAGTTTTAAGTCCAACACACCCTTTCATGATAAAAATACTCAACAAACTTGGAATAGAAGGGGACTTCTACAACCTGATAAAGGACATCTACCAAAAACTCACAGCTAACATCATACTTAACGGTGAAAGACTGAAAGTTTTCCCCTTAAAAATCAGGAAAAGACAAGGATGTTCACTTTTGCCACTTCTGTACAGCATTGTGTTGGAGGTTCTATGCAGGGCAAATAATCAAGAAAAAGAAAAGACATGCAGATTTAAGAGGAAGAAGTAAAACTATATTTGTAGATGATGTGATATTATATTCTGTGATATTATATATAGAAAACTCTAGAAAATTTCCAAAAATCTATTAATATTAGAACTAATAAACAAGTTCAGCAAAGGTTTCAGGATATAAGATCAACATGCAGAAATTTTTGTATTTATATATATTGGTAATCCAAAATGAACGGTGATGATGACAGAGTCACCAAGACCCTTTCAAAGAATGATTTGTCTTTTTGGCAGGGGAAATTTCTTTCTAAAAGTAGAGTGTCAGCCAGGTACGGTGGCTCACACCTGTAATCCCAACACTTTGGAAGACCAAGGCAGGAGGCTTGCTTGGGGCAAGGAGTTTGTGCTTCCTGATACCAAAACGCACTACAAAATTACAGTAATGAAGATAGTGTGGTAGTAGCATAAGGATAGACATATGGAATAGAATTCAAAGTCCTATATATGCACAGTGGATTGTTTTCTGACAAGGATGCCATGACCATTCCATGGCAAAGGAAAGTGGGCTTCATCAGAATTAAAAAACTTTCTGTGTCAAAGGACACTGTCAAGAAAAGTGAAAAGACAACCCAAAGAGAGGGAGAAAATATTTGCAAATCATTTATCTGTTAAGAGTCTAGTATCCAGAATGTATAAAGAACTGTTACAATTCAATAATAAGTAAAAAGACAGGCCGGGCGCGGTGGCTCACGCTTGTAATCCTAGCTCTCTGGGAGGCCAAGGCGGACAGATTGTTTGAGCTCAGGAGTTCGAGACCAGCCTGAGCAAGAGCGAGACCCCGTCTCTACTAAAATTAGAAATAAATTAATTGGACAACTAAAAATATATAGAAAAAACTAGCCGGGCATGGTGGCGCATGCCTGTAGTCCCAGCTACCTGGGAGGCTGAGGCAGAAGGATTGCTTAAGTGCGGGAGTTTGAAGTTGCTGTGAGCTAGGCTGACACCATGGCACTCTGGCCCAGGCAACAGAGCAAGACTCTGTCTCAAAAAAAAGCTAAATTTAGGATTATCATATGATCCAGTTCCGTTCCTAGGTATATGTCCAAGAGAATTGAAAATATATATCCACATAAAAACATATACGTGAGTATTCATAGCAGCATTATTCATAATAGCCAAAAAGTAGAAATGACCCTTAAGTTCATCAACTGATGAACTCTAAATATGGGTTATATCCACACATCAGAATGTTAATCAACCGTAAATAGGAATAAAGTAGTGATAAATGCTATAACATGGATGTACCTTGAAAACATTGGCTAAATGAAAGGAACCAGACACAAAAAGACGCATATTATGTGAAATTTACATTTATATGAAATGTCCACAATAGGGAAATCCACAGAGACAGAAGTAGATTAGTTAGTGATTGCCAGGGACTGGAGGGGAGAGGAGAATTGGGAATGACTGTTACAAGTACAGAGTTTCTTTTTAGGGTAATGGAAATGTTTTAGAACTGAGTTATGTACTTTAAAAGGGTGAGTTTTGTTTTATGTGAATTAAATTTTAAAATGTCAAAAAAAAGCAGAAATGAGTCTCTCTATGATGGCTTCTGTGCTTAGCAGCTGTGTTTTTAGGGCAAAGGTCTTTCTTGGCTGGGTAGGATGGGCCTCAATGAAAGAAAAGAAAAGACAAACTTAAACCACGTGCCATTTTGTATAAGACTAGCCCTGCTAGAAAAGCCTATACTTTAATTTACTTTAAGGAACATTTACTGAGCTCCTGCTTGGGCCATGATGCCTACCAGGTGTTGGGGTAAATCCCGGTGCTAGATGGCTTCATGAACTAGCGGGAGACAAGCTCACCAACTAAATTTGATGCAAGATGATTAAAAACTATAATAAAGTCATGTAAACAAAGCTATGCAAAGTTGGAAGAGGTAAAATGTAACAAAGGAAAAATTCCCCTTCCTCATCTTCTTGCCCACCTCTCCACTGGCCACCCTCTTTCTACCGTCCTTCCCCCGCCATCTTCGCTGTGGCGTTCCTGTTGGTCTCCTTTTCCTAGCTACAGACCGGATCGGGAAAGCCAGCATCTCCGCCACACAGAGGCACAAAGGTCCTCTTCTTAGTGGCTTGCTGCAGCCCTACCTGTCTACTGGCCTGAAGCCCTGACATTGTTACAGTGATCCTGCAAGGGGCACTGTGTGTTTTCAGCTTTGTACGCATTCCAGATGAATTCTAGGATAAACCACCTGTTCCTGAATGAGTCTGCCCCAAATGGCTACAGTCTCGCCCTCCCTTCTCTCTCTCTCTGCCCACCCCCTTCACCACCCCATTCTTCTTTCTTTGATCAAGAACAGGAAGAAAGAGATAAGAGACAAGATAAAGTTGTCTTTACCTTGTTTTTACATACAAGTGTGTGCTTTGTGGAACGTAAAAGTTATACTTTCCCCCAGCTTTATTGAGGTATGATTAACAAGTGGAAATGATACATATTTAAGGTGTCCAATACGACATTTTGATGTACATATACATAGTGAAGAGATTGCCATAATTGAGCTAATATATCCATCCCTTTACATAGTTGTGTTTTTTTGTATATATGTGGTGAGAATACTTACTGCCTACTCTCTTAGCAAATTTTAAATATATAATACAGTATTATTAACTATAGTCACCATGCTACATATCAGGCCTCCAGAACTTACTTATCTTATAAAAGTAAATTTGTACCCTTTGACCAACATCTCCCCATTTCCCCCAGCTCCCACTCCCAAGCCCCTGGTAACCACCTTATACTCTATTACTGTGAGTTCAACTATTTTATTTATTTTTTATTTTTTTATTTTTTGAGACAAAGTCTCACTCTCTTGCCCAGACTAGAGTGCTGTGGCGTCAGCCTAGCTCACAGCAACCTCAAACTCCTGGGCTCAAGTGATCCTCCTGCCTCAGCCTCCCGAGTAGCTGGGACTACAGGCATGAACCACCATGCCCGGCTAATTTTTATATATATATATTTTTTAGTTGTTTGGCTAATTTCTTTCTATTTTTAGTAGAGATGGGGTCTCGCTCTTGCTCAGGCTGGTTTTGAACTCCTGAGCTCAAGCAATCCTCCCGCCTCGGCCTCCCAGGGTGCTAAGATTACGGGCGTGAGCCACCACGCCTGGCCTCAACTGTTTTAGATTCCACATATAAGTGAGATCCATGTGGTTTTTGTCTTTCTGTGTCTGGCTTATTTCACTTAGCTTAATGTCCTTCAGGAGGTTCATCCATGTTGTTGCAAATGGCAGGATTTCTTTTTTTAGGGCTAAATAATGTCCCATTGTGTATATGTATATATGTACACACACACACACATTTTCTTTATTCATTCATCCATTGACTGACATTGAGGTTGTTTTCATATCTTGGCTATTGTGAATAATGCTGCAGTGAACGTGGCAATGCACATACCTCTTCAGAATAGTGATTTTATTTCTTTTGGATATATACCCAGAAGTGGGATTGCTAGATCATACATGGTAGTTTTATTTTTAGTTTTTTGAGGAACCTCCTCCTTCAGACTATTTTCCATAATGGCTATACCAGTTTACATTCCCATGAACAGTGTATAAGTGTTCCCTTTTCTCCACATCATCACCAACATTTGCTATCTTTTGATTTGTTGATGATAGCCAGCCTAACAGATGCGAGGTGATATCTCATTATGTGGGGTTTTTTTTAATTGTTTTTTTTTATTTGTAGAGACTGGGTCTGGCTATGTTGCCCAGGCTGGTCTCGAACTCCTGGCCTCAAGCAATCCTCCTGCCTTGACCTCCCCAAAGTGCTAGGATTACAGGCATGAGCCTCCACTCCAGCCTCATTGTGGTTTTGTTTTGCATAGAAATTATATTTCTAAAAGACATTTGCAAATCAGATTGTATCTTCCCATTGATAACAGTAGTTGATTTTCACTCATTTTTTAAAGCATTTGACCTCATTATATTACTTAAAAACCCATCCTATAAAATAGATGAACATGAAGCTATTCTGCTTCAGTCGGAGGATGAGAGGCTTAGATCTCTACCCCCTTCCTGCATAAAAGACCTTAGAGTTCCATAGATTATGGTTTGAGAACCATTGATTTTAGCCCAGTCATTCTGTATGCCTGTATTAATCCCAAAGCTAGGTACTGGGGAATGAGAATGAATAAATTGCAATTGCCACCATCAAAGAGCTAATACTCTGTCACAGAGGCAGACAAGTAAACAATCATGTATAAGCAGATCACTAAACTGCAGGTAGTATAAGTGGTATGAGACTTGATGGCCTGAGCTCTCAGAGGACCATAGTGACTATCATTTTAACCACTCACATAAATGGGTATTTACGATATAGTATTTAATGATGTTGGCAGCCATATAAATTCTGTAATAAAAGTGTGGACAAGTTGCTGGGGAAACACAGAGGAGAGAACTCATGGAGGAGATGGGGCGACCAGGGAGGCTCTGCAGCGGAGGGGCCCCTGCAGGGAGTCCAGTGTGGCTGTGGTGCTCGGGAAAGTGTTGCGAGATGAGGCGAGGGGCACATTTTGTAGGATCTTTATACCTCATGCTTGGAGATGGTTGTGGGGATGGAGGAGGGGGTGAAAGAGTTTTAAGCGAGGGAGCAACATAATCAGATTTGTGTTTTCGAAAAGATCACACTGAGAGGGCCGTGAAAGATGGATTGGAAAGGGCAGTTAGGAAGCTATAGTTCCGATCAGAAATTGTGAGGACTGTAATCAGGACAGCCTTAGTATGTTGGAAGGGTATTTAGGAGTTATGAACAGGATGTGCTGCATTTGGTAAGTAATTGCACATAAGGGAGGGTGGGGAGGCGCGGGTCAGGGATGAAGCTGAGGGCTCGGGCCCTCAGCTGAGATGGGACACCCAGGAAGAGAGACATGTTCAAGGGAAGGGAATAATTAGCATTCTGTTCATAAGACATCACTGAGTGCTTCATTCAAAACCATATTAATTCCTGTTCCAGATCCAATCATAATAGTATAACTAGACTCTAAGTTCTAGACTTTTCGTTTCTGTCTTCCTAGAACTGCATCTGATGTACAGTAGGCTCTTGTAAATATTTGTCAAATGATATTTATGCGTAAATTTCAAGACCTCAGAAATACAAATCCAAAAAGTAATTAAGAGTTCATGACGAGGAGGTACAGAGCTAATAAATATGGCCCTTTACCAAAATTCAGAAGTCTAGCCTTAACTTCTGTCATTTACACATTTCCTGCTGTGACAGCACAGTGCTTTCCCACAACACTCCATTTAACAGACAAGGAGACTGAGAGACAGTTGAAGGGTGAGGCTCCTGCCACCATACTATAATTGACTTGACGGAAGCAAAAAGTGATAGCTGAACATTTTGGCATCAAAGGAAGAGTTTTTTTGAAGGTATGAAGAAGGCTCTTAGCATTGCAGATGTGCTCAAAGGACTTAAGTGTATTATAGCACAGTTCAGTTTTGCTGTCTATTCCTGCAGTCCCCAACCCAACCCCGAGGCTACAGACTGGTACTGGTTCTCGGCCTGTTAGGGACTGGGTCGCAGATCTCTGAGGCCCCTCCACAACCCCCTCACCCCCGTCAGTGGAAAAATTGTCTTCCATGAAACTTAGGAAATGTGAGGTGGGGGGGGGGCTTGCACAGCAGGAGGCAATTGGCCAGCCAGTGAGTGAAGTTTCATCTGCCATCACTTTCATCACTAGCTGAGCTCTGCTTCCCCCCATCCCCAGTCCATAAAAAAATTGTCTTCCATGAAGCTGGTCCCTGGTGACAAGAAGGTTGGGGATTGCTGGTCTATACAAATGATTCCAGGTCTTCAAATATTAATTGAAATCTATTCTACATACTCTGTTTAGGTTGGCAGGGAGGAGCATGAATCCTTTTAGAAAGATTTCTATTAAAATACAAAAGGTTTGGCTCTTAAACCTCTGTTATCTTAAAAAATTCATTCATGTAGAATCACTTATTCTTAGGGTGACTGAGAAGCTCCTGGACTGTGAACATGGCATGTGCAGGGGTTTGTAGTGGTGGTGAGAATGACTGCCTACTGTCTCCCTAGAATTCAGAAAGTGGGATTAACCAACTCCAGAGGGAATAATATCCATTCATCTTTTGCCTGAGGGACTTTGCCATAACTCTGGCTTCTGAAGTTAACTGGAAGTGAAAGGAATATCCCCCACCTCTCCTGTTCCCAGTGTCCCAAGGATGGCCTTTATGGCACATAACTACAGGTGGTTTAGAGGGAGATAAGACCTGCTGGCCTAAGCTCTCCGACAACCCTGTGGGCCCAGAGTTTCTGACCACAGTGACTAGCACTCTAACCACTCTGGCAAACAGGTGTTTATAATGTGAGATTTCATGGTCTTTGCAACTTGTATTCGTTAATGACTGAGGCATTAGAAACTTGGTAAGTTAATACAAGTGAATACACACAATAGTCCTGTCCTCTAGCAATCTTGTTAACTAGACCTGTGTTTCATAGTGTTGGGAATACATAATTGGAATCCTGAAAACTGATATTCCTCCTTTATGTAAGGCAATCTTTAGAAATCTGATACTTCCTTTGAAAAGTCCAGTGTGTTTAAATTAATGCAGTTTGGCTGATTTGAAGATTGAAGATAGGTTAGCATTAAGGCCAGGATTCCTTTAGTAATTACTTTTTCTATTGGTAATAACTGTTTCTTTAGAAATGACATTAACATTCTACCAAAACACAGCAGTAATCCAAAAGTTAATGTTCTGTTCATTTATAATTATATTTAATTCATATTTATGAGTTGTTGGGAGGGAGGAGTAAGAAAGAATTGATTTTAAAAAAATGTTACCAAAGAAAGAAGTTAAAGGAAAAATTTTTCTAATAGTCTGAAGGATGTACAAAGGCACTTGAAGTAGGAAAAATTAATTCATTAAACATACAATTATACAGAATCAGATTTTATTAGTTATTGTTGAAAAAAATCTGTATTTGTATTATTTCCTAGTGGCACTGAGTGAATTCAGTTGATAGACTTTCTCCATTTCTTCTTTTTTACTAACCAAAATATTAATGTAAACATCCCCATGATTTTGATTTCAGTAAATCAATTAGATTTTTGGGGATTTTTTAACCAAGAAAAATTCTGCATCTTTAGACAGTCATTGAACAAGTAGCTTTGTTTTGTTTCCTTTGACTTGTCCATGATGCCTGATGTATTATTAATGAATTAATGTCTTGGTGGTGGAGGCCTGTGAATAGCGTTCTGTGAATGGGCAGTTGCCTGGTGGGGCCAGTTTTGGCTGCTGTCATTTAACATGTGTTGCTCTATTGTGAAGTCTTACCCAGCCGTAGGACAATGCTCATTTAATCCTCCATGATGGGACCTACACACCCTGAGCCCAAGTTGGATGCCAGGGTCAGTTACCCAGCAGCTTGGGCTGGGGCACTGCTCTGCAACACTGCCGAGTTGCTGTAATCATTTTGCCTGTCGTTAATTTTCTCTAAACCAGGGAAAATGTGTATGTGAGCCGTGCAAATGTTCTCAAAAGAGATTCCAAACTGGTCAGCTGGGGTGTTGCCTCCATTCCAGAATGGAGGCAACATTCCAGGGAGTGTAAGTTCCTTCCTTCCTCCTGGAAATGGAAGTGGCTGGGCCCATGAGATCCCTGATGTTCTGAGGTCCAGAGTAGCAGATGGCATTATGATTTTCCAAATCCTGATGAACATTCTAACTGAACTTGTTCATTTCACAGTATGTAGTTCTATTTTTTCATTTCCTCTCCCGTCCTCCCTGCCTCTCTCCCTCTCTTTGTTCCTCTCATATTAACTATTAATAATTTTAAACTGGCACAGTATTCTCTTTAGCCAGCTTTAAATTCCCTTTTCTCCATCATTTATTGTATAGAACTAAGTATAGCACAATTTCACATATAATTCGCAGCCTTTGAATTTGTTTACAAATGTGTACGCAAATGCCGCCAGTACTCACATCCCAAGTAGCCACTGGAAATTCTGTTTTTCCCCGTATCCATGGCTTGCAGTGCAGGTGGCAAATGGCAGTAGTTATTTTAACTAACAGTTGAGTGAACATTCAGGAGGATATACAGTGTGGTGATGTGGACTTTGGATTTACAGTGAGTTCTCAGAGTCTGACTTGATAGTGTTATGGCTTGTTGATTTTTCAGGACATGGACCTGCCAGATTCTTGCGCCTGAACAGTATGTAGATGTGGTTCAGATGTTTCAATGTTAACTCCTTATCTGTGAAAAGAGGAATTATTCCTTTTATCAGGCATCCGTTAAGGATTATTTTTCTCTCCTAGATTTTTCTCTTTTGTTTTTGTTCAATATAATTTATGCCTTACCTTTAATCTAAGGCTACTTTAATCAACACTTCTGCACATAGAACTTGGTGAAATGCCAGTGTGTATATTAACATTGTAATTTAGGTCCCAGATCAAACATGTGTAGCTGGACTTTTCCTGAGGAAAAAAATTGACCTTACCACTGTATGAAATTCAAACAGTATATAGGGACAAGGTAAAACCACAGGTAGGAATTGCTGAATAATTACCTTTAGACCAGCCTGAGCTGGAGACTTCCCACGAGGGTGAGCTCATTTAATGGTTCCTAAAACTCAATCTTGTGCATGTCAGTGGTCATGCTTGATTATTTGCAGCAGTGTTTTATGGAAAAGCGGTAGAAATGCGTTAGAAGGCTACAGAGAAAGAGGACAATAACTGTTTTTACTTTTGTAAATGAAACCCCTTTGGTATGAGACAAGTATGTTTTTGCTGCTCCGCATAAGCCCCTGCATAGGGAGGTGCGTGCGGACGTTAGTGTGCAAGTGTGTGCGTACTGTTCGCATATGCACCTCTAAATAATGCTGTGCACTGTGGCTTATGACCAACAAGAGACCTAAAATAAAAAGAGAAAAAAGATGTTCACTGGCTTTGGAAAGAAGCAATTGCAAATACAGTTTAAAAGGTTAATCTGTTGTCCAGTTCTTTACTTACCTATTTTCAAGAAATTTTATAAAACACCGAGATCTACGTCATATGTTTAGAAAATCTCTAAGTAAATGTAAATCTTTTAAATGACAACAGAATAGTAGACTAAATGAAGAGTTCGTTTTGACATTAATGACAGAGATTGTTCCTCTTCTCTTTTATCCCATTACTGAGGAACTTCCAAAACACATTTAGGAGAAAAAGAAAATAGGAAAAATCTCTATAATCTCAAATTTCAATTACCAAGAGACAGATTCCTTTAGACCTGTTCATTTATATTTTGTGTTTTTTATAAGCCATCTGGTAGTGATGTTCACTTGGCTAACAGCTGGTTCTCTTGATTAAAGGGTTTATGGGTAGGGTGGGTGTTTTTGTGGTGAAAATTCAGGCCTTTAGCCCCTGGTTGCAGGCCCATCTGAGACAAGTTAAATGAGCTGCTACTGTCAGCCCAGACCCAGTGGACAGAACTTCACACCAAAATGCCCACACATGTAATTTGTCACTTCTGGCAACCCAGAGCATGGGGTGACCCAGTGTAGAAATTGAATCATCTTTCACTTTCTCTGCTCAAGGCCGATATGGAGTGGGATGAGTAAAAGGCAGGCTCTCTGGGCTCCAGCAGAAGGGGGTCAGAGGCTTTCTTTGATGACATCGTGTGCAGGCCTTCCTGAATTCAAAGCCTCCCTCCCACCTCGACGCCATCCCTTGTAACATCCCAAGGATTAGGTCAGTTCCACCCTCATCATGAAATCAAAAATACACTTAAAGTCAAAATACTGATTGTTTGCTCATAGAGTAGCCGTGTTTTTAAATAAAGTCATTGTTTTTAACAAGGATTGATTGAATTTGTACAAATCTGCTATGTAGTTCTGGCTTATTCACATTTTAAATGGAGCTGACTCGTTCTCTGACCAGGAGGGAGCATCTGTCCATCTCCCACCTTTCTCCCTCTGATAACATGTGACTGCTTCCCTGCCCCCACAGTAGTCAGTTACAGCAGAAATGTATGATCATTAACACTGAGAACCTTTAATATATTAAAACATAGCTAATTTCCCAGAATCTACCATTGGATTACACTTCGAACAGGTAGATTTTGGTTTGTAGATTAGCTTCTGTGGAGCTCTGTAACAGTGAGGCTCCACTTTTTTTGGTTTTGGATTTTTTTTTTTTTTAAACAAACTAGGTTTTTTTCCCTAGGCAAGTACAGATTTGTTCTGTGGACAAGTGGCAGTTGTCTCACAAAGATGCTACTTTAAGGCAGTGAACAGTGGAGGATCAAAAACCAATTTAGGGTCTGACCAGCAAAATGCTATTCAGCCTGACATGAAGCCACTGGAATTACAAATAACCTTTGATCCCAGCACTGTGGATACAAGTGGAGTGATCTAACATAGATGGGCCAGTTAGTGTGAACCCCAGTGCTAGGCCAGAAATTGTTGAGCCAGGCCAAAGGAGCATCAGACTTGAATCTAAATATTTACTTCTAAAATACGAAGCATGACTCTCAATATTGTTCAGACTCCAGGTGATTCTCTGATGTTAACCACCTGTTGGTTTGATGACTTGACACCAGTAAGTCTTGAAATGAGCTATTTTAAAAAATCAGAAGGCTTGCCAAGCTTTATTTAATTTGCCCTGCTGGTTTAATCTCACTGCAGCACAACTAACCTCAGAATTAACCAGCACAGCCAACATCTTGATATTTTTGAAAAGTTGTTCTTCTGTCTTCCTTATGTTTTACTGCCAATACATACTAAGTTTGAAGGAATATTTTGCACAAAGAGAAGGGAACAGGACACAGACTCTACTTTCAAGGTCCCCCCACCCCCAGATGCTCTGCAGGAGTGGGGAAGGACCGAAGTAGGAGAACAGAATGAAGAAGGTATCTCACACCCTACAGACTCTATTCTCCAACATTCTCCTTTTGAACTCATACGTACCAGCTAAATGGAATCAAACGCTCAGTGCTCCATGTTCAGCCTGAGTGCCTAGTTTTGGCACTCTGACTTGGCCATTGCCTTCATCTTGCAGGGCTGTTTATTAGAGGTACACATCTTATCCTCTGAACCATGCACAGATTCTTTGAGGGTACAGATTAAGTATCAGCCATCCCATAGTGCAAGGCTCATTGTCTTTGACGTGGTAGGTACTCAAGAAAATTGTTGAACGAATGAGCAAATAAATAAATAATGAACGATCATGTCATATGAAGTATATTATGTTTGTGCCCCATCAGTGTCTGAATTAACCACCACATTAATGTCAGGTTCCATTGTCTTCTTTAGTTATGAATTAAAGGCAAAATGAAATCCTTTTTTCTAGTTGATTACTTACTGTAGGCTTCTCCCTTATACAAAGCAGAGTTCTGCTGAGAATCTGGGCTTTATCTAAGTGTTTAAAAATAGTCTCTTACCTTTTTATTTTAAACTTTCTATTTGACATAATTTTAGAATCACATGCAGTTGTAAGAAATAGAACAGACAGGCCAGGCACAGTTGGAGGCCAAGGTGGGAGGATCGCTTGAGGCCAGGAGTTTGAAACCAGCCTGGGCAACAGCAAGACCCTGTCTCTACAAAAAAATTAGCTAGGTGCAGTGGCACACACCTGTGGTCCCACCTACTCAGAAGACTGAGGCAGGAGGATCATTTGAGCCCAGGAGTTCAAGGTTGCTGTGAGTTATGATCACACCATTGCACTTCAACCTGGATGACAGAGTGAGATCTTATCTCTGAAAAATAAATGAATAAATAATACAGAGAGATCCTGTGTACCCTTCACCCAGTCTCCCCCAACAATAACACAAATTATAGTTCAGTATCACAACCAGGAAACTGACATTGTTACAAGATACAAACCACTGACCTTATTCAGGTTTTACCAGTTTTACATGTACTTGGGGTGGGGGAGTGGAATGATATAAATATTAATGACATGGTTCCTTTTAAAGCCAAGAAACATCATGGTTTCAAAAAAGGATATCTCTTTAAAATAATGATCTCCCATTTAAGTCATTTCAAAAGCATTTTTTCATTTATGTGTTCCGTATTTGGAGTATCGAACTTACCTGCCTGCTCTCAAGGTCACAAAGTGTACTTACTGGCAAACATACTCTGCAAATGAACTAGGAGCAGCTGTGGTTGGTATTGGACCTCCATCTTCTTCCCCCTCTCCTCCACCTCTTTGAGTGTGCAGGTACACACACACACAACACACACACACACAGATTTTCTGCTGCTTGCCTTTTTTCATGCCTGAGTACCTTGCTGACAAGTGCTAATAACAAAATACCCAGAGAGAGTCCAGTTGAAGTTAGCATACATTAAACATTCTGAACTTGTCCTTTTGCTCATAGATTGTGCATAATTAATAATTAAACAGTTTCAGTTGTAATGGGTTGACCTTCTTGAACTGTTCATTATTCACAAGGCAAAGGCATCACTCAAACTTTTTCCCATTGTCCTTCACTGTTCTCTAGCATGCTGCATGCTTATGTTCCAGTTGTTTAGCAAAAGGGGCTGACCAGGTAGTTACTGAAACCTCTGAGGCTTGGAGACTGTCCTCTTGATGACCAGAATTGCTTACTGAAATGGTTTATGGCAGCTGTTTTTATATAACAGTTGCCTGCTCGATCACAAGATCCAGCTTGTGTCCCTTTGGCAGGACTCTAAAGTTGATTTGGGATTAGAATCTCAGGTTAAGGCTTTTGGTTAAGGTTGTGTCCACTGTTTTGTTCCATACCTTCGTGCTTAGAAGTTCAACAGAAAAGCATCCCAAAATAAGCCCTTAAGATGAAGTATGACACCCAAGGTCTTAAAGAGAGTAACTTTTATTAACAATTTAGGGTTGGTTTCAGCCAGTATCGAGAGTTATTAGTCAAACTGCTTGTTCAATTTGCGTTTATATTTTTGGAATGTATTTCTCCCTCTTGTCAGCACCCATATTTCACAGAGGACATTTTTGATAAGTAGCAGCAACTATTTTACTAGAGTGTCTGACCCCTGTGGGACGGTTCCCAGTCCCTCTCTCAGCTCACAGCCTCCGGATGCTTTGCCTTCCTGTGAGCTGCAGTGAGACTGGAGTGCAAATTTACTGTGCACTTCCCTCCCTCCTTCCCACAGATTTGAATTAGGGAACAAAATAGACAGATTCTTGGAGGCCTTTCACATCCTGATCTAAACTAACTTCTAATTTTGTTTGCTTTAAAAAGAGAAAAGTGTGCTTTAAAATCCTTCCACACAGTGAACATCCTTAGGTGTATTCGTTTGCTTTCCTTTGGAGTGTTAACAGCCTGTGGTGGAGTTGCAGGCTCTCAGAGGCCTCCTTCGCCCAGTGTTTGCGTGTAGCATTCTGGGCTACCCCCCTTCTAGTCAGTCTTCTGCATCTCAGAAAATTCTCCCTTGAGGTATGCAAGAGACATGGATTTTAAAATGAAAATAAATATCTGGCATCATGCATGTGAGATTAGAATTTCCCCCCACATCTTTGATGAGTGATTCTTTCCAGGCACTGCTGAGATGAGAATCCACTCTCTGTGGTTCTGCAGAGTCGACTTGGGCTGGCATGTTCAGAAGTGAAATAAATTATTCATGGGTACCACCCAGTGTTCCTTAGTTTTATAATATGAGAAACTTAACAGGCTACAATATCAGGTCTTAAATAAAATTAACTACCCATGCAAGATGTCACATTTCCTCGTTTTCTCATCCGTGCTAAAATGACATCTTCATCAAGTTGCCTAGTCTATAATTCATTAATTTACTCTTGGTATCATACTTTGAAATGAAGCCCACATTAGCATCATGTTTTATAACAGATCTTTTTAGAAAGCCAGTTTAGAATTTTAACTATCTTGGTAAACATTCAGCCACATTAAGATAGCAGGCTTTTGTTTTCCTAAATATTGCATTTTAAAGCGACTACTACTCAGAGGCTTTCAGTACTATACCCTCCAAAAAAAAAAAAAAATCCATAAAGGAGTGACTTAGAGAAGCTTCCTCACTGATCAGAGTACATAATTTTTGCACCTCAGACTTTGAACTATCTTTTTACTAATGATTTTTGAGACAGTAAAATGTCATTTCTTGAACTGGGACTTGTAGAATCTTGCCAGCTTGGTGATATATATGGCTTTCCTAAATCAAGCTGGGGCTGAAATTGATATCATGTTTTATTTTTGCTCTTCAAACCTATGGGACTTCTGTGACCATTTTATAGTACCTTTATTGAGGATTTGTCATGTTGTTTTGTGTCTTGTTTCTTTTGAGTGGACTGTTTCGTCAGCCCCCGCCCCCACCCCATTTTTCAGGTCCTCTCTGTGTAATGCCTCCGTGTAATCCTTTGAACTTGGCAAGATTTTATTTCGCTCCCATTTTTCCTTTGTTTTCCTTTCCTCTTGGAAGTCTTTCTCTACTGATGAAAATCTTAAGTTTAGAATTATTAATCTTTCCCTCCTGGATGAATAGAGTAAATTCAAAGAAGACAGATATGCAAAAACCAAGAAACATCTTGTTCATATTCCTTTCCTTTTAATGTCTTTGGGATTTTTTTTTTCACTCCTTTGACTCTCTTAGTTTCTTTTGATTTAATTGTATTTTCCAGCAGTTTCCAATTGTTCGAATTGGAAACAAAGCCTTAATAAGAGTTCTAGTTAATTTTCTGTCTTGTAATTACCGATCTCATTTTTCTGATAATTGGCCACAGCAATTATATGTATATTTACTAATCACATAGGAGGCTGTGCAATTGTATCTATCTGCCACCATTGATAATGACACGCATATTGCAGAGGTGCTTTTATCATCTTCTTTTTTCCACTACATCAAAGCTATTTCCTCTCGTTCTCCATAATGAATACATGCATGCATTTGACACAGTTGTGTGCTAGAGAAATTGTTTGGCTCCCACCAAATGCTGCATGCTCTGAGTTTCTTGCCTGCAGCGCTGGAAGGTTGTATGTAATGATATATTGCTCATCCAAATGGCCAAAGCACTCCAAAGCACAGTGAGATTAAAATAAGTCATTCCTTTGTTAATTTAAATAGGTGCATGTATCATACTTTGCAGGGCACTTTGTGTAGGGATGTCAGGGAGGAAAAAAGCCGCCGAAAGGTATTTTTAATAGCAAATGAGAATAGATGAGAATGGAGTCATTTGCAGCTGCCTACTTTATGTGGCTCTCTTGTTCCAACTGTAGGTCTAATGAGATGACTGTTAAAGTACTCTGCAGTGTAATTTCATTACATCCTGAGCTGTTACACTATAAACACAGTGGCGCTCTGTCATTCTTGGAAAAACTCCTAAATTCTTAAAGCCTTCCTTTGCAAACGGTAATGGAGTTTGCTCCCTGTGTTATGTGGTGGCGGTTGCTTGTTGCTGTGTAATTTTCTGCTCTTTTGAGTGACTCCCACCTCCACCCCAGTTTTGTTTGGTAGTTGAGTTGGGAGTTTGTCACTGTATCCTTAATTTACTGGCTTTCTCATATGAGGAGTTTGCCTAGACTGGCAAATAAGCTGAAATTCCTTTTTCCGGAAACAACTTCCCCTATAAAAAGCCTCTCTATTAATATTAAAGTGAAAAAAAAAATCTGACCCAAATGATTCCATTAGGGACAGGCAGTTAAGAGCAGTTGAATATACAAATAAATGTAAATAAAAAGGAAAGTGTAAATAAATAGCAAATCCAGTAAAAGAAACAAAGGTCAACACAAGAATAATTTCACAGCTCTTTGTTAATTACAAGACCATTTGTGTGTTACTTAAATAATCATTAATTTCTCATTTACACTTTCCCTACCTTCTTTCTTACCCTGTGGCTATCATTGTCCTTTTTTCACCTCCCCTCCCTCTCTGCTCTCATGTTTGTCACCATTGTGAAATGTGTGTGGCTTTAAATTTGGCATTTTTACCTAAATGTGTGGAAGAGGTAGAGACAGTGTTTTTAATTGGATGAGGCCTTATTTTCATTATATTCATCTTTATGCTGCTTTGTGGGGGAGGGATGAGGGTAGAGTATAAAGAAAGAGAAGGAACTGTTGAGACTTTTGGTGACTTGTTTTTCCTCCATCCCAGGATTCGCCCGTCCTTCCGGTTGGAGAGTTCTCCGAGCCATTTGTACATTTCATCACTCAGTGGTGAGCCCGTTTGCAAACATGCCATGCCCTCAATGTAAATGACACATGCCATTAACTCCGCGGCTCCGTGAGACCTTATGGCTCTCCCTGCTTCCTTTTGGAGACAGGAGGGACTTCAGGGCCTTGGGCAGATGGGGCAGCAAAGCTGAAGAAATTGTTTAAATTATGTAAACGTTATTTACACAAAGGGTCATAAACGTACTTCAGAGGCTTTTTCTTGTTTTAATAAACTGCTGAGAGTCAGGCTACTTCTTTGAGCACCGATACTGTTGCCATCCTTTTTTTTTTTCTTTGAGAAATACACAATTTTATAGTCCCTGTTGAACAGACATATGAAGCTTATTTTTATTAATGTAACCTCAAGTTACCCATAAAACTGTCTGTCACTTGGTGGAAGCAGCATAGTTTATTAATTCATTAGATCCTCAGTAAATAACTTTTATCTTTGGTTATATTTTAAACACAATGCTGGGGTCCCATTTCAGTGAATTTCGATGTTTGAAAGACTATGAAAACATAGTCCCATTAGGCCCGCTTTAACCCTTAAAAAACTGAGAGGAGCCACTGGGGCTCTCGGAGTCTCTAGGCAACTCCTAATCATTTTATACCAAAGGAAACAAGCATTTTTCTGCCAAGGTTCTTTTCCATCCTTCTGCCTTTTTCCTCCCAGCAGAACGCATCTTTCTTTTATTACCCGTTTCACCACCAGCCCCCACATCTCCTGTCCTGCGGGACTCATGTGGCCTTGGGAGGCCCACTTGCTCCCCTGCCCTCTCCATCACCCCAGCATGGAGAATTACCCAGGAGAGAGGAGGAAATTGGGAGCATAGGAATGACTGTCCTGAAAGCAGGCGACAGACCCAAGCAGAGCTCCTTCCTAACTGCTTTGCCCCTGTGTCCCTCCTTCAAAGTCCTCATTTCTTCACCCGTTCAGAGTCATGTCCCCTACTGGTGGAAATGAATGGGCAGATCCCGCCCAAAGAACCCTTCCTTCCTGTGGTGCAGTGAGGAGTTCTTGCTAAACCAAGATGGTTGAACGCTGTTCCCTCCCCTCCCCCATGATCCATCTGATGATTACACTGAAGTGAGACCAAGAAATATTCCTTAATATAAATGTCAAGCTTTATCACCTTTTTGACTAAGTGTGATGTGTTACCTCTTAATAAAAAATGTCTCAATTTATATTCCATAGAACAAATATGTGGGGAAGAAATTTTTCCCCTGATTTTTAAAATTTTATTAATACTTTCTTTTATTTAAAATACTTATATAATATTCTGTAGCTCTTAAAAACTATTTTTACTCTGAAAACATCATATTTCCAAAACATGCCACATTGGAAGAAAGCATACATACTGATTTAACACTGGAATCCTGACCTGTTTTGAAGCTCATTAATGATGTTAGAACCATTATCCAGAAATATATATTAATCGCTCTTCATTTCCTTTACACGGAATTCTTAAAAACCCTCGGAAGCATATCATGGTAATGCCTCATTTTTAAGTGCAAAAATTGTAAAGCAAACCGTGCGTTTCCTGTGCTGCCTGGAGCGGCTGGTTTGAGCATCACCCACTCCAGCGCTGTTGGATTTGTGACTGGATCACAGCACTTATCTCGCTGTGTGGTCTAAAACCAACGTAGGGGTGGGGCTGGTCTGGACAGCAGGGAGAAAAGTGGATGGGATCTACCTCCCTCTTGTCCAAAAAATTAATCAGCTGTTATTTAAAAGTTTTATGGAGACAGAGGGAGGGATAACCTGTGTTGAAATTTCCACAGATGTCGAGCCGAAACAGAAATGATAGTGGGTAATAGCCTTGTTTTCCCAAGAGATACAGCTACTTTGAAATGTCAGATTAGGACTGTTACCAACTCCACTGGCGAGACAGCTTGAATTACTTGCTAATGGATGCAGTATTTGAGAGGTGCATATGGTTATTTATAGGGAAGGCGAATGTCCTCGATGTCATTAATGGTTCATAACTATGGTTCTTGTTTACCAAATGATCATTAAATCTCTCTATTTAAAAAAAAAAAAAGTACTGTCAGCAAATGCAGAGATTATATGAGGGGTTTTCTTCTTGCTTGTTAGAGGATGCCTCATATAAAGAATAAGCATCCGCGTGATTTTCTAAGTGATAGAAGCAGCAATCTCTTTTCATGCCTTCATCCCACAGACACTCTTGAGTAGGCAGCTACCCACAGTCACCTCGGTCCCATGTGTGGGTGCTTCATCACATAGCTAAGTACATGCTACAGCTGCTAATGATACCTATTGCATGGAAGATAAGAAATATTAGCATGAGGAATATGATTCCTTTAGCAGCTTAAACAAATTTAGCTATCTTACAGCTGTTTAATGAATTATCAACTTGCATTGTAGCCAAAATAAATGCAAGATAATGTGCTATAACTCATTTATAATTTTGTAGCGTTATCTAGATTCCTGACCTCTTTTACATACTACTTGTCATTTGGAGTAATAGTGAAGGAATGAGATGTATTCTCATTTGACTTGACAGTCATGTTTCTTTTCTTACTGTCTTATCCCAATTACTGAAAAAGAAATATATTATTCCCTAAATTTAACTTTGAAATAAATTGATAAGAGTCAGAAAGAGAATATTGCTGCCTTTTTTCACATTAGTTTCAAAAGCAAAATTAGAATAAATTTAAATTCATTCTTCATCTGTATTACACAAGTAAAAAGGTTTTTAAAAAGTAATTTTTAAAAAAACTTCATATTTCTGATTCATAAGGTCCCCAGAAATCTGATTAAATAAAAGAAAGAGAATATATGCTAATACTTTGGCCAAGAATTGAACATGATAAATTTTGAAAACTTTCAAATTCCAAGAGAAATAGTCAATGGTGGGAATTATAGCACAAATTTACAAGTGATATAGATAATATGAGGTTTTTTTTCCTTACTACAGCATGCGAAAACAGCCAAAAGAAAGGCCAGCACCTGAGGAATTGATGGTAAGTAAGTTTTTTTAGTTACATTAGAATTCTTCAGTTATATATTATGTTTAACATGTTTTTAAAAAGATGGAAATGGAATTTAAAAATTTTAATTTTTAAAATTAAAAATTTCCACAGGCACTGAAAAGACAGCATTACTTATTTTATTTGGGTAGGTGTTTTTGAAGGTCATACCCTCAGATGGTAGTTTTCACTTCTTAAAAACCCACCACTTTTTTGAAATCTAATGCAGAACTCTTTTCGTCGGCCTCACTCAAGGATTTCAAACTTAATGCAGATTGCTCTTTCTCCTCATTTGCTGTTACAGCCTTTCAGAATTCAGAGGATTCGTACCAGAGAAGATAGCGCATTCAGTTTTTAGTGCAGTCCTACAGGAAATTTCTGAATGTGGCATGGACTCCTCTTAGATTCACATAAAATGAAATTAAAGTGGCTGCAAAAGATCAAGTTAATGTGAATCTTTGGTCTCTCCTCAGAAAGAGACAACTACAAGGCTGCTGGTGCTGTGTTCTCAGCTCCAAGGCAGCTTTCTTTGATTGCAAATGACAGTTTTTAGTCAAGCAGAGAGAGGAACAGAGATGCTCCCTAACAATTCCCAAATGGTCATTTATTTAGTGCAGATTGTTGATTTGACAATGCACAAGCTGTTAGAATAATGTTAGGATTGAGCATTAGTAAGTAATAATTATAGTAAACTCTTTCTAATGTTTTGCATACCATTCCCTGTCTTTAGATTACTACAGTCAAGCAAATTCCTACCAATTTTCTTTCACCTCTTTAAATAACATATATTTTACAGGTATCAGTTCAGAGGTTTTCATCCATTGTATTCCAACCTATTAAACACTTTAAGCACCCAAACTTCTACATAATACAGATTTCATCCCCAAATATAAAATAACAGTATGTTTCCTTTTTGCATGATGAATGCTTTTCAGGAAGATACTTGGCTCCTTCGTGTTCCCCTGAAGCAAAATCTCAGCTTTCTGGATAGTTTCAAGTTAAAGTTCACCCCTAAAACCTCTGAAATTTATAACTGTACAGGTTTCGTATGTAGAATAAACCGGACTTTTTTTTTTTTTTTGGTCTCTTCGATGGTTGGGAAATTCTTGCAGTTAGTCACATTTGAGAAAACTTGGAACAGGTTCTAGAGATGGAGACCCATTTACCTTGTGCATTATTATGCTATGGCTGGATAGCTCAGCTATTAAAACAAAGGAATAGGGTTTCATAAAACAGATATTTATTTGTAAATGCATGTTTCAATGCTGCAATGTGTTGGCCACTTATAAATAAAACATCTGCAGATTGTACATACACCCATAAATGTATATGGATGTGTGTGTTGGTAAGGAATACCACTCCAGGGTGGCAAGTCATAAAGACAAGGCTAAAGGGTGAGTACTTTCAATGCTTTAGAAGCAAGTAGATGTGAATATCTGTGTGTGTGTGTGTGAGAGAGAGAGAGAAAGGGATATATATTTAGATATATCTCTTCACAACTCTACACCCTGGCGTGTGCTATCCCACGTTTTTAATTAATAAATATCAATAAATCAATAAAATACAATGAAAAATGTAGTCACAGGAAGCACCATCCTATACTTAATTTAACATTATTTCTAGTACTGCTCACTGTTTGATTTTAAATGAGTTTATTCCCGGAGGTACAGCGCTAGTGAGACACCACTGATTTGGCAAGGGCTCAGTGAGGAGGCAGGAAACAATAGAATGTGTGTGAAGCCGCTGTGGTCAGGGGATTGAGCTCTGCCTGCCTTTGGCCAAAAGGTTGGGCCCGGTAGGGGATGGGAAAGAAAGTGGGTTTCCCTTGTCTTAAGGAACCTGAGTCACATCCTGGGGACCCAATCTTAAGGAACCATTCTCTTTATTCCTTCCAGCATATTAATGGCTTTAATTTTTCCTTTTCCCTCTCCGCCTACAACCTATTTGATGGTGCTCCCATCTGGAAGGCGAGAGCCTCTTCTGGAATGCATGAACTGTAGAGCCCATTTGTCACTGTGGGTGGGGGCCTATGCCCTTCATGAAAAGAACAGTTTATCTCCCAAACGCAGTAACTCCAGCCAGCAGGGTACCAACGTGGGCTGCACAGCTTGGGCTGCATCAGCTGTGAGGCCTGCAGGATTGTCAAGGTTTCCCTGTGGGCCCGCATTTTCCAAATCAAAGGAAGAAAATCAGAAGTGGAGTCAGATGGAAATACTGAAAGTTATAGATTCACCATTTGGGAAATCTTCCACGAACTCCATGTGTGACCTTCACCAGTGAACACAGCAAGTCCCAGCCTAAGTAAATCAGAATGCAGGATAAGTGGGACAGATCACCCTTACTCCTGGGCCTTGGCCATGCACATAGTGGGCACTCAAGTGGTTTTTGTCTTTTTATTCTGTAAGGTCACTGTATATACCAGAATACCCAATATCAGACCTTAAAATCATCACCGGCAGTTTTTGACCATGTCAGTCTTTTTTTTTTTTTTTTTTTTGAGACAGAGTCTCACTCTCTTGCCTAGGCTAGAGTGCCGTGGCATCAGCCTAGCTCACAGCAACCTCAAACTCCTGGGCTCAAGGGATCCTCCTGCCTCAGCTTCCCAGATAACTGGGACTACAGGCACACACCACCGTGCCTGGCTAATTTTTTCTATTTTTAGTTGTCTGGCTAGTTTCTTTCTATTTTTCAGTAGAGATGGGGTCTTGCCCTTGCTCAGGGTGGTCTCGAACTC